>RJWJ010031104.1:0-19476 GCA_004363605.1 Indri indri
AGCCTTTAAATATTTTCATTTTTCTTTAGGAAGCTGTCATGCAAATGTGGTTGCTCAGCACTGGTTCGTATCACCCA
Source organism: Indri indri (assembly GCA_004363605.1). Classification (NCBI taxonomy): domain Eukaryota; kingdom Metazoa; phylum Chordata; class Mammalia; order Primates; family Indriidae; genus Indri; species Indri indri. The sequence goes on from RJWJ010031104.1 coordinate 78, forward strand.
TCATCATTAGTAGGACAGAATGATTGGGAAAAGGCAGCAAAGTGTCACATGTGCCCCTAGGCACTGCACTTCAGAGGCCTGCTTTGTGTGTTCTTCATCACTATAGGTTTGCTCCCTCAAACACTACATTTGGTGGCTTCCTTAATTTCTCTATCTTAAAATTTTATTGTTGAATTCAGAAAAAATAACTTTGTTTTCTTCCCTAGGGATTTATTTCCTTTGGAATCTTTGGATTAGATAAGCATTTAATCATCTTGCCTTTCAAAAGAAGGTAAATTTAGTTTTGAAATAAATCTGTATCTGTAAAGGTGATGAAAAAGCCATTCTATTAAAATACTAATATTTCTAAACCTTTAGTAAACTGCTAGGAGACCACTAAATGCCACACAGAGGTTATCTGTTGATTCACATATTTGTTGTAAATAATTGCAGAAAAATATTAGAAGAACTATTATAAATCCAGCATTGTAATTTGCATTTAAACAAGAATTGATGGACATACTGACTTCTATCTATGCCATTAACTACATAAAGTTAAATGAAACTTGAAAATGTCTTTAGAAATGGAAGTAGTAGGTGGTGTGCCCCCAAAGGTCTATATTTGATTGTCTTTCTCCTTTGAAACACGATTCCTCTTTCTATCAAACTGATAACTTACAGAAAACTCAAGTTTTCTTTCTAAATTTTTGGGTTTTTATTAGCTTAGTGAAGGTTTCTTTGAATGAAGATGCAGGATTTCTCTATGAAAAATAACAAGTGGGAATACTCCAACTTGAGGGTAGGGGGAAAAAGCAGGGTTTGGGCAAATCCTTGTACCTCCTCATTTGTTTTCAAAGTCAAAATTAGTAGAAACTAGAAGTTCTAATGAAATTTATCCTGCCAGCTCTGTGAAAAGCACCCAGTAAATGGTAACTATTCTTACTTCTCCTTCTTCTCTGTCATCATCATCATCATCATTATCAAGATACAGTTGCTAGGATCATAATCATTTCATGAATGAGGAAAAACATAACAAGAAAGTCACTGAACTAAGTTATCAGCTTCATAATACTGATCAGGTGAAATAGTCAACAGTTCTATTGCCTGGGCTGGCAGAAACAAAATTGTTCTGTACTTCAGACCCTGGTATTTGTCTCTGTGGTACTGAAATAGAAAAATGATTAAATAAAATACTTGATCTCTAATTTACCTTTGCATTTCAAAACAGTGGGATGTAGAATAAGGAACACTTATTGGTAGAAACTGAAATGGGTCAAACATGTCTGGAGGGTTTAAATGATTAGGTTCCCCACCCCAACCTTCTTTCAATAGGAAACTGAATGCAGAATGTGTTTCTGCTTCAAAGACTAATGATGTTTGGGAATTGAAGATGACAGCTCTGGTGAATGCCGGCACTGGAACAGCCATTTGGTGGGGTGCTAAGGCAGGAAGGGCTCTCTCTCAGTGCTTTTCTTTTCTTAAAAATGGTCTCCTTAAATTCTGGTTTTCAGACTTGAGTTCCTATGGAACAATAAAGAAACAGCAGAAAAAAGGGATTCTCCTGTTTCTGAGGAAATAAAAATGACCTGTCAACAGTTTGTGCATTATCACCGTGACCTCTGTATCCAAAACATTGTCAAGGAAAGAAGGTAAGCAAATTGCCAGTACAGGTTTCAGATAATTATGTTTTAGATGATTAATTTTGGATTATACTAGGCTAAATAATGTGGCTGTGACTGACTACATGATTATTTTCAGTAACACACATGTAAAAGTTAAAAGTTATGGGTCAGTTTATAGTTTAAAAATGATATATGAAAGGGCCATATCACTTTGACATTAATATTTTTTAAATGTCGTATAACTTCTGATTTCCACATAAAATGTGAAAACTTTAGTTTAGAATGAACCAAAATGTCATAGAATATTAACATTCATTTCCAGTTGGCCATTAGTGTCTCTCATAAAACTTTGAGATACATTAGATTTAGAAGGGATGTTATATTCCCATCTCCTGGTGGTATGTTATTTCATATTAGTAATACTGTTGTCAAGAAAATGAAATTTCTGCCTCTTAATTTTGCTGCTTATATTTCACCTCAAGCCCTAATCTTTGGTCTGTGACATGATATTTATTTTTCTAATCTCCAAGGTAGGAAGTATGCAGCAGGAAATGATGAACTTTGAATAAACAAATGTTACAGTGCACATATTTTTGGTAGTCATAAAGAGAAAAATAAAAGAAAACAAAACATAAAGAACCTAATATTTTTATGTCTATAACTGAAAATTTGAAATTTTATGAAAATCACTATTGAGGATTTATTTTCATATATTATGCCACTGTATTCAACATGTATTAATATGTCATTATAATCGGAAAGCAGCCTGGAATTGACAGTGGAGGGGGACTCACTGAGTGAGGACTAATACTAGAACTTAAATCCTGAACTACACTTACTAGCTTTGTGACACTGGGCAAGTTGATTCTCTAAACTTTAGTTTTCCTCTTCTTTAAAATATCTGACTCTCAGGGTTGTTTGAATTAGATGACAGAATGTCTGTGATTGGCCTAGCCCACTGTCTGGCAGTGGTAAACTATGAAGAAAAGTTAGTTTTTCCACCCTTAAAGGGCTGAGCACAATTATTTCAAAGTACCATGCATAGTAGAAAAGTTAGTTTTTCCACCCTTAAAGGGCTGAGCACAATTATTTCAAAGTACCATGCATAGTTTCAACAATTTGAAACTGCTTTTTGAAATTAAAAATTACAGGCTTATGCCTATAGTCCTAGCACTTTGGGAGGCCCAGATGGGAAGACTGCTTGAGGCCAGGAGTTTGAGACCAACCTGAGCAACAATGCAAGACCCCATCTCTACAAAAAATAGAAAAATTAGCTGGGTGTTGTGGCACACACCCGCATTCCTAGTTACTTGGGAGGCCGAGGCAGGAGGATCACTTGAGCCCAGGAGTTGGAGGTTGCAGTGAGTTTATGATGATGCCACTGCACTCTATCCGGGCAACAGAATGAAACCCTGTCTCAAAAAATAATAATAATAAAAAATAAATAAATAAATAATTTAAAAAGAAAATTCACTGTTAGTTCTGTCAGGCCCATTGTGATTGCCAACCATCAGAGAGCATAGCTCTTGCTGTTTGCAGGGCTGCCACACTGCCTTGGTCCCAGATGGCTGAATGGGAACCTGCTGGGAGCATGCTTGGAGTGTGCTGGCCTGTTCCCTCTCCGCAGGTTCCACAGCCTGTACACTGTCACATTCTCTGCCATTCTGTACAACTCCATGGGCTGCTGTTATAGCTGCCTGATCGCAGTCATCAGGAAACAAATATTATTCAGTTGGTGTCTGGGCTAGAAGATGTTAGGCTAAAATCAAAAATCAACAAGCAGGAAGAGGCTCGGACACAGGTTGTAAAATTCAGGCTTTTGTTGAAAGTGATGTTTGCAGTTGCAAAGCATAAATTCAGATATCACTAAATGAAATACTGATATTAAAATATTGTGATTTTATGTACTTGAGAAAATTTTTCATGTATATTAATTTTTGTAATTTTTATATGAAACTCTCATGTATATTCATTTATGGTTAAATGTTTTTAAATTTTTGTCATCCATTTCTCATTTCATCTTGATTTTCATCCACTGTTCCCTATCATCAAGTACTTTAGGTTTTATAGCTTCACTGATACTTGTGGACAGATTCATGCTGTCTATCGCATATTTGTATGAAAATGTACAAAATTCATGTAATTGGTTTTTTCATCTCTCCTTCCCTTGTTCATTTGCTTATACTTAAGGCACCCCATATTTGCATTAGGAAGACAGATTTTAAATAATCAAGAAGTAGATTCATAATCAAAGTACATTTTTAAAATCTTATAATAGATTTGTAGCAAAACAGAGCTCATGTATTCCTTCATTGCTTCCTAATGGAGCAAATTCCTGACAGATATATCAGGATGATTGTCTTGGCTACTGAGGGCAAGAAGAAAGGCTACTCGTGGACACTATGATGCATATAGTGCATATGTATATATGATGTATACAGAGCTGAAAATCATGTTTGATTTGAGTAGTTTAGTGAAAATAATCACTGAAAAATATTTAATGTTCCTGAGACAATTAAATTACTTAGTATAACTAAGAGTATAAGTTATATAATATTCAGCTGTCTTCAGGATGGATCTGATCGTAAAAGGCCATGCTACTATAAAAAGAATATTTCCTTGTGAATGCATTTACTTTAGCTATGTCTTTTTTTGTTATTGTTTAAGAACTTCTGCTTTCACAAGCATTATTGGCATGTTTTTCTCCAAGGGACCTTTCTAAGGTCAGGCAAGTTAACAAACCCTTTGTATTCAGAACAGTTTCATTCCTGCCATGCTTTTAACTGTCATGCTGTCTCCTTGTTTCCTTCTATTTTTTCTTGCTTGTCCTCTATCATGCAGTGCTGATACGAGATTTACAGAACATATGGGTGAATCATTCCTTTGACATACAGGTGTGGTGCAAAGACTTCTGCCGGGACCTTTCGTGGCTGCGATCTGGTGAGCTGGCTAATTGAAGTCGGCCTTGCCTCTGACCGTGGTGAAGCTGTGATATATGGAGATAGACTGGTGCAAGGGGGAGTCATCCAACATATTACCAACGAATATGAATTTCGAGATGAGTACTTATTTTACAGATTTCTCCAAAGGAGTCCTGAACAGAGTCCTACTGCTATTAATACAAGCACCCCCCAACAAGAAAGATAAAAAGAAATTGAGCATTCATCCCTATCCTCACTTTCCCCTAAGACCTAAATTATGAAATGGAGAACCCCATGTGGAATTATATTCTAGCCCCAGGTCTGTTACTTTTTAGCTATGTGACCTGGGGCAAGTTATACCTCTCTGAGCCTCAGTTGCCTCTTCTGTAAAATTTGACAAGATGCTTTTCTAACCCATGCTAAAGGTCTATGATTTTATGTGTAACTAAAACACATAGGAAACTGACTTAGGAAAAAGAAAACAAAATCAAAATTTAAAGTTCTGATAATGAATATAATAATTACAGTCATTCCTCATTATCCACAGGGGAATGGTTCCAGTGCTCCTGCAGCTACCAAAATCTGAGAATGTTCAAGTCCCTTTTATAAAATCGTGAAGTATTTGCATATAACCTACTCACATCCTCCTGTATACTTTAAATAATTTCTAGATTACTTATAATGCCTAATACAATGTAAATGTTATATAAATAGTTGTTATACTGTATCATATAGGGAATAAAGACAAGGGAAAAAAGTCTATACATGTTCACTACATATGCAGCCATTGTAGGCCTAACATTTTTGATCTGCAGTTGGTTGACTCTGTGGATGAGGAACCAGCACTTAGGGAGGTTTACCTGCACTATAAACAATACTAATGTGCCAACATTGTAAAATCATTGCTTTCTGCAACTGTTTGCTATAATTTCAAAATCAACATCCTATTAACTATTCCTTTAAATTGACAGATTTTGTAGGTGTATTGCTCACAGGAAATAGACCTTAAATTATGACAACTTTATATTTATTCATATTACCTCCTAAAAAAGAATTTTAATGATTCTAATAAAAGGTTCTTATTCTTTTTATTTTTTCCATTTCCTTGACAAATAGTACTCATTTAAAAACTAAAAGCACTATTTTTTTAAGGCTTGTCTTTTCTTGCTTTTCTATCCAAGTACTAATCTGTGTCATTTGGAAGGGAATAAGAACCTCCATAAATATCATCTCCACAATCTTTCAACAAAGGTATAGTCTGATCTTTAACTTTTGTACTACAAATAATAATTTTAGAAAATTCATTTAAATTTTATCAACAGAATTATTGCCATATGATGTATCATTTCTGGTATTTGCACAAAGCATCACAGTGCAGGATAATCTTTTTACTTTATTCCCTGAAATTAAAAAAAGAGAAAACTATAAATTATAAAATTACTAAATGTTGCACTCTTCCTTAGTCCATTCAGGCTGCCATAACAAAATACCATAAACTGTATAGCTTATAAACAACAAAAACTTATTTTTCATAGTTCTGGAGGCTGGGAAGTCCAAGATCAGAGCACAGCAGATTTAGTGTCTGATGAGGGCCCAATTTCTGGCTCATAGATGGTACCTCTTGCTATGTCCTACATGGTAGAAAGGAAGAACTCTGGTCTCTTCAGCCCCTTAAAGGGCACTAATCCCATTCATGAGGGCTCTACCCTCATGACCTAATCACCCCCAAAGGCTCCACCTCCTAATACCATCACATAGGAAAACTGGGGATTAGGTTTTCAATATATGAATTTTGGGGGGACACGAATGTTTAGATCTCAGATAAGCTTTATCTTCAATAAATTAAAAAGAGATCTAGTCATATGACCTTTGAACATCTACTTATTAGGTGTCAGTGCTGGTTTAACTTATTTAAAACACGTTTCAAATATTTATTTAATTATCTCATACTTTTAGTGTCTCATAGACTAAAGCCATTTTAGAAAATAATTTATAGGGTTAGTGTAATTGCTCTTTTAATGCAACAAATATATAATTTTTTAAAAACCTGCATGGAAGCCTATTTAACAAGTTAACTATAGTGTACTATTTACCTATACCAATTTTAAGTTATGATTATGGAAAAGGGATGTTTTTAGCAGAACTGTCTTGGTGTAGAACTTTCTTTTTTTAATATGACTACATTATGACTCTCTGAATGCTCAGGAGTAAGCCTAAGGCCTCAATGCTGCACCAGAAGACTTTTATTGTTATAGTAATAGATATTAATTCACATGCATGCAGGCAACTCAAACTCAAGTGGTGAATTTGTTTGTTTATGAACAATATCTTCTGTTATTTGCATGAATGGCATCATTTTCCATGGGAGACACTAGAAGAAAATCCTGGATCAGAATGGTCTACAGTTTCAGATAATAAAGGCTTTTAAGAGACATTTTTAGAATTAAGGATATGCTAATTTTATTAAATAAAAATATTTGTAACTGTTACTTTCTCACTGACAAGGCAAGTTTCTCAATAAAATGCCTATTTTAACTTGCATTGCCGACATCTTTTCTTTGATCGCAATAATGCAGTAGCCATCATAGAGGTCTTTTCTGTAAGTTCTCAGTGTTTTCTTAAATAGGTTTTCCAAGACTGTTTCCCTTCATGACCCTCTGGATTCTGTGTACAGGGCATTGCCCAATTATGCATTCAATAAACATTTTTTATGAATGAGTCAATATGACATTAAAGTCCTTTTCATACATTTCATAACCTTTAATATTCAGGGTCACAGCTAGGAAAAAGATCTGATACAATTTTGATTAAAACCTACCCTTTTTGTTACTAATCTTCAGCATAGTCAATTGTTTTCTTAACTCTCAATGAATAATACCATACCTAGCTTGTGCTTAGATTTCAATATTTTTAAAGATAGAATAACGATTAATGATCAGTAAATTTCTAAAAGCAAGAAAAATGTAAAATTATTGTGTTTTACATGTTTGCTATGCAACAGAATATAGTTCTTAGTTTTTGCCCCATCATATATCATATCATGTAAAATATTAAATTACTTTAGGCCACTGGTATAGGTAAGTCATGTGACAAGTAATGGCTGGAAACACAGTTCAGGATCACAAATGTTATCACCATATTTCAGGAAAAGTTGGGATTATAAATTTCTGCAACTGGTATGATAAATGCCTGAAGTAATTATTTAAAAAGAGAAAACATTCACTCTGTAGACCTGTTTTTGGCAAATTTTACAGGAAGGAACTAACTTTCCAAAATTCTGGGCTGCATAATTATTTCTAGGGCAAAATTTTTGGTTGATGATTAATATATAAACTGATATTTTCATCAAAGATCAAACAAACTAGCTTTCTCTAAAATAGTTTTATTCAGGTTTATTAAGTAATTAAGTAATAGTAAATAATAAACAATATCATTTAAGGGTTGACCAGAAAAATGCTTAACTTCAGCTATTTTTTTTTTTTTACACTTAAGACACAGATGAAATTTCAGTAACTCATATACCCCAGGGCATTAACTACCCACACAAGTACCCACAGCCCAAATACCATTTTGTACTTATAGATTGAAAGTCTCTCAAACTTTTTTTAAAATTAATTCACATCTCTTTATAATAATCCTTGCCTTTATCTGGGGAGTTGTTATTTCCATTTTTAATATGGAAAGCTGCGACAGGTTGACTTGAGACTTATCAAAAGCTACCAAGTTGTACAGATAGTCTAGCTAAATTTCTATAGAGGAGGGAAAGCTGTGTCAATTCTTTCCATCAATACCTGAATGTTCATTTGACAAATATTTATTGAGCATCTAGCATGTACCAGAGACCATACTGAACACTGAGCACACAACAGTGAGAAGAAACATGACTCCTATCTTCATAGAGTTTCTATTCTACTGTGTTAAACACATAATCAACTTGTGATCAGAATCACATGTGTCTCCAAGAGTATGTAAGAGAAACCTGACCTTGCGATGTGGGGAAAACTTCCCTGAGGAAGTCATGTCTCAGCTAAATTCTAATGGATGTAAAGTACTACTTATTATATATAAAGGGGAGCACAAGGAATTAATGGTGCAAGTAGAAGGTATAGCCATGAGGAAGGCATATTTAAGGACTTCAAAGAGCAGCATAATTGAAACCTAAAAAACAATGGTGAAAGTGTAATAAGATATAGACAGGGGCAGATAAGCAGGATCTTTTTGGTTATTTGTTAAGTATTGGGACTTTAACCTAAGAACAATAAAAGTCTTTAAGAGTTTAGACTCAATCATAAGAAAATGAACAACCTCACTAAAAAATGGGCAAAAGATCTGGACACCTCACCAAGGAAGATAAACAGATGGCAAATAAGCATATAAAAAGATGTGCAACATCATATGTCATTAGGGAATTGCAAATTAAAACAACAAGATACCACTACACACCTATGAGAATGGCCAAAATCCAAAACACCGACAACAAACACAGACAAGGATGTGAAGCAACAGGAACTCTCATTCATTGCTGGTGGGGATGCAGAATCCCCACTCTAGAAGAGAGTTTGGCAGTTTCTTACAAAACTAAACATACATTTACTATATGATCCAGCAATCATGCTTCCCAGTATTTACCCAAAATGAGTTGAAAATATGTCCACACAGAAACCTGCATATGGATATTTATGGCAGGTTTCTTCGTAATTTGCAAAACTTAAAAGCAACTAAAATGGCCTTCAGTAGGGGTACATCCAGACAATGGAGTATTAGTAATATTTAGCACTAAAAAGAAGTGGGCTATACAAGTCATGAAATGACAGAGGAAACTTAAATGCACATTAGTAAGTTAAAGAAGACAATCTGAAAAGGCTACATACTACATGATTCCAACTATATGACATTCTGGAAAGGCAAAACTATAGAGACAGTAAAAAGATAGTGGTTGCCAAGGGTTGAGAGGAGGGAGAGATGAATAGGCAGAGTACAGAGAATTTTTAGGGCAGTAAAACTATTCTGTATGATACTATAATGGTAGATACATGTCCTCACATTTATCAAAGCCTATGTGTAATACCTAGAGTGACCTCTAATGTCAACTGTGGACTTTGGGTAATAACGTGTCAATGTAGGTTCATCAACTGTAACAAATGTACCACTCTGGTGCTGGGATGTTGATGGTAGGGAAGGTTGTGTGTGGAGACAGGATATATTGGGAACTTTGTGCTTTCTGTTCAATTTTGCTATGAACCTAAAACTGCTATAAAAAATAAAGTATTTTTGGCCGGGCGTGGTGGCTCACGCCTGTAATCCTAGCACTCTGGGAGGCCAAGGCGGGAGGATCGCTCAAGGTCAGGAGTTCAGGACTACCCTGAGCAAGAGTGAGAGCCCGTCTCTACTAAAAATAGAAAGAAATTAGCTGGACAACTAAAAATATATACAAAAAATTAGCCGGGCATGCTGGCACATGCCTGTAGTCCCAGCTACTCGGGAGGTTGAGGCAGAAGGATTGCTTGAGCCCAGGAGTTTGAGGTTGCTGTGAGCTTGCCTGACACCATCATACTCTAGCCCAGGCAACAGAGCAAGACTCTGTCTCAAGAAAAAAAAATAATAATAAAGTATTTTTAATAAAGCATTAGGAGGCGAATTCATGATCAGATTTAAATTTTTAATAGATCACTCTGGACTATAGTGACCAATATGGATGGAAATTTTAAAAAACGGGTATAGGAGAATAGTTAACTGCAGTGGTCCAGGTGAGAGATGCTGCCAGTTTGGTCTAGGGTGGTAGCAAAGGAGAAGGTGGAAACATGCTGGCCCTAGAGAGAGAAATAAGATTCACTATGTGTCCCTGGATAAATCAATGAATTGTTTACCCTTAGTTCCCTCCTCTATCGAAAGAGAGGAGTATGGGAGTTGGCCAGGGTTCTTCATGATCTAGGGACAACCTATCTCTGAACCATACATATGACAAACAGACTCAATTCAGTACTTGAGTCTGACATCTTTTCCTTTGTAATGTCAGACCTATATCAGACAAGAGCAGTATCAGGCAGATTATGGTTTTTATGAGAGAACTTTTAAACATAACTTCCTGAGTACTCTTTAAATATAATGGTCTATTTCTTTATTTTAATCCTAATTGTGATGATAGTGACCAATTTATATGATAATCAAATACCAAAAATGGACATTTCTAGAAACTGAAAAATATTTAGTGTTATTTTGAGGTGGATTTTTCTTTTGTTTATATTTGCAATTTTGAGTCTTACTAGGTAATCTTTATGTAAATCTAACAAGGTTTTTTAAAAATTTAAGAAGACATTACTCATTTATAATGTTAATGATATATTACACTATTCATAATATAATAATAATTCTGTCTCATTGCCACTACCTCATTCCTGTTTTTGTTTTTACCGAATGAACAGAAGTAAAAGATAAGAGAGATTTGAGACCCAGTCACAGTATGTCTCAAGGTCGTGGTTCTTTTATCTCATTCTCTAATCTTTCAGACAAACTCTCCTAAAAAACATCTTATTAACATAAAAGGCTATTAAGGGGAATGGCCCAAAACTTGCTAGATAATTACAGCTATAAGCTCATTCACTGGTCAGCCAGTGCTTGACAAAGAGCATGTTTCAGTTTAATAAAAATGCATTTGCAGAATTAATATACTGTAATGATGAAGACTTAACATATAAATCTAGAAAATTTTCTTGTTTGAGCTGGTTAATATTTGCCTAAAGCACAAAAAAACTCACCACTTGAGATATTTTCCATTACTAAAGAAAAATCTTTCTTGATGTAATTGAGAAAATGATTTGAGTGTACTACATAATTATAATAAATATAAATCCATGCATCATCTTAATGTTTCCTTATTTATGCAGAATTGAGTACTTAATTATTGGGGCAAAAAAGTTATTGTGGCTAAAGAATATAACACAAGTCCATCACCTGAAGTGACACCTGGCTATCCCATGACGTATGTATCCAATTCCAATGTTGTTTTCTCAGTATTTCAGCAAGACTATATGTAGTTTTAATAGGCAAGATATCACTTGACTGCTAGTAAAGAATAATCAGATCTGTTCAAATTAGATTTATATCATTTACCAAGGTTATAGATTCTGAATTTCAGGAAGACTGCTGACCATTTATATGATCACTAAGAACTAATATTTGACTTATAAATTCTAATTTCATCTTTTGCACATTGAGAAAAGAGATTAACAATTTTATCTACATTGAGATGCTTATTCTGAAGGATTAATTCCATTTCTTTGAATAGCTCTTTCTCCAGTTTCTTCATGTTGTCCAACATTGTTTTGGCCTTTTCCTAAATAATTAAAAATATAAAATGAAAACTCATACATGACTTTAACCAAATTCCAACCCACCTCTACACAAGAATTGTTCAATCTGATTTCTACTTCTGGTTTGGCTTCCCCTCCTATTCTTTAGATATAGAAGGAATGAAATTCTTTGTAAAAAAAATCATTGCCTTAGATTGAGTTAAAGCATTAATACTAAATTATTATTTGTTTTTAGTAGAAAAAGCAAGAACAATTATATAGGACTAGTCTATAAGCAAGAAACCTAAAGACAACAGAACAATTGAAAATCTAGTATTAATTGTATATGGAGAAGGTTGCTGAAAATTGAGGCTGAGATTTTTATCACATGAGATCTTCTGGCCAGGCACAGTGGCTTGTGCCTGTAATCCTAGCACTTTGTGAGGCCGGAAGATCACTTGAGGCCAGGAGTTCAAGACCAGTCTGGGCAATATAGAAAGACCCCCATCTCTACAAAAAATTTAAAAATTAGCCAGTTGTGGTGGTGTGCGCCTGTAGTCCCAGCTACCTGGGAGGTTGAGCCGAGAGTTCAAGGCTGCAGTGAGCCATGATTGCACCACGGCACTCCAGCCTGGAAGACAGAACAAGACCCCCTTCTCTCTAAAAAAAAAAAAAAAAGAAAACAGAAAAAGAAAAAAAAATTTAGATCTTCTGTATTTAAAACCAATATTATCAAACTAAGGGAAAGGGAACAGTAATGCTCAAGGGAAAAAGCAACTAAAAGAAGACATTTTCTTTATGACTTCTTCCTTGTTTCAAGAAAGGGAAAAAAAGGTCCATGACTCTTACAGAGAGAAGCAATTTTTAAATTATTTATAAAATACCATGATCTACTTATAGGCTAGTTATCTACAGAAAAAGTATATAAGAAAAAAGTTATTGAAAAGTGAGCATAATTTAAAGTATTTGAACCATTATGGGGCAGAACTCCACAAAACAAATATTCTAACCTTAATATGAACTTCAATATGAAATTGTATGTAATTTTTTTTCTAAGGAAATACTGCATTTGATAACAGAGAAAAAAATGGATTTTGTCTATAAATGGTATTGGAATAATTAGTTACCTTTTTGGACAAAGATAGAATCCCTGTTTCGTGACATATACAAAAGTAAATTCCAGATAGGTTAAAGAACTAAATATATTTTTTAAACATACATACATACTAGAAGATGTTATATTTATTTTGAAGTGAGGCAGGGCTTTTGAAATATAAAATTAAGATGCTTTAAAGGAAAAAAACTAACATATAATTGACTAAATTTAAAAATTTTGTCTGACAAAAAAGTTAAATGTCAAACAAACTGGAATAAAATTTTGCATTATAACAAAAGAGTTAATATTCATATATTTTTGCCTCTTTAAGCAAAAAGAAAAACCCCCAAACAACCCAGAATCAATTGAAAAATAGGCTAAGAGAAAAAATAGGCAAGTCATTTAAAAGGAAATACTAATGACCAATAAACATAGGAGATTTTCAATATTACTAGTAAATCAAGAAATATAAATTAAAACTACCAGTAGGATTGACTCTCCCTAAGACACAAGAGTAGTTATTTACAGAGCCAGGACTAGAACCTAGCTCTTTGACTCTTCTTCCCTCAAATTCCATTATCTTTCTACTACTTTATGTTGTAAATCAACATTTAGTGCCCATTAAATAAAGCCTAAAATAGTAAACAGCTTTAAAAAAATTTTTTTTTTTTTTGTAGAGACAGGTTTTTGTGATGTTGCCTAGGCTGGTCTCTAACTCCTGGCCTCAAGCAATCTCCTGCCTTGCCTTAGCCTCCCAAAGTGCTGGAGTTAACAGGCATGAGCCACCACACCTGGCCCTTAAATTTTTATTTCAATAATATTTTGCAAAAAATATCAATCGACTAATTTAGTTTAAGAAACATTTAATACTAAGTTTAAAAAAACCCACCTCCCAGGGGCAGTATTATGGGGAAAAAGAGAGCTGACAACTCTTGAGAACTCTCACAAGCAAAGAGGGCTGTGTGGAGGCTGCTCAGGGAAGCGGAAAGGAAAATCCCTCCAGAGTAGAAGCTCTTAAAACATATCACTAAGGAACTTGAGCAAAGGCATGAAGAACCAGAGGGCTCATCACTGTTTACCATTTTGGGTTGGAAGGACAAGCCAAGGCCATGGAAATGGATGACACCTCCTGGCCCAGTGGATTGGGCCCTCGTTAGCACATTAAACCAGCTTCTGGTGCTTGCCCCTCACTCCATGCCACCAAGATACAAAATAGTGTTTAGATTGTAGGTCAGAAGTAAAAACAAACCAGTCCCAGATAAAGCAGGAGTAACATCAAGAATTCATGGCAAATAGGAAGTCTGGCAAAGCTCTTTGCTTTAAGCGTAAGTGAAATAGGGGAGGAAAAAAAGGCATGGTAACTATGCAAACATACTACAGACAAAAATAAATAAATACTTACCTGGAGGAAAACTCATTTAGTTCATTTAAATGTAGGGAGAAGGTAAATGTATATGCTTTGACAAAGTAAAAGGAATAGTAAGCAAGAAAAATCAGGAGATAGTAGAAACAGAGGAGAAAAGATGTAAGATGGCCAATCTTTTCTTTCATTGCAAGGAGTCAACTTTAGGCAGCCTTTCCATTTCATTCTTATATTTTCTTTTTTTTTTTTTTGAGACAGAGTCTCGCTCTCTTGCCTGGGGCGAGTGCCGTGGTGTCAGCCTAGCTCACAGCAACCTCAAACTCCTGGGCTCAAGCGATCCTACTGCCTCAGCCTCCCGAGTAGCTGGGACTACAGGCATGCACCACCATGCCCGGCTAATTTTTTTTCTATATATATTTTTAGCTGTCCAATTAATTTCTTTCTATTTTTGGTAGAGACGGGGTGTCGCTCTTGCTCAGGCTGGTCTCGAACTCCTGAGCTCAGAACGATCCGCCCGCCTCGGCCTCCCAGAGTGCTGGGATTACAGGCATGAGCCACCGCGCCCGACCCATTCTTACATTTTCTTTTAACCTGGGGTAGAGTGGAAAGAGTAGGGTGGGCTGAAGAGATATGGGCATTATAAAATATCTATGCTAGAAAAAAAATATTTAGGTTATTAAGTGCAAAATGTCCAATTTCCTTATGTACTAAGTTTGAGAGTTGATATCACTGACATTTCACTGTGACACTTCTTGCTTTATGTTTATTGTGAAGGTACATCCTCAGTCTTTCAAATGTATGTTTTGGCTTGTGCTTATCTTTCACATTTTTTTAGAGCAATTTTTGTGAAACCATGGAACATCAAAAATTTGTGTTATTTTCAAATATGAGTTCCGTTGTAGAACCAGTGCAGCACAGACAGCTCAAAATATCAACAAAGTGTTTGGGAAGGATGTAGCTAATAAATGCACAGTATGTAGGTAGTTTGAGAAGTTCCATTCTGGTGATTTTGATCTTGAAAATGAGCCACGTGGGCCCTGAGATAAGGTGGATAATGAGCTAAAAGCTGTAGTGGAAGCGAATCCATCTCAACCTACTGTGAAATTGGTAGCAAGGTCTGACGTTACTATTCCAACAATATTGGACCATTTGAAACAAATCAACAAGGTAAAGAATCTGGATAGATGGGTTCTACATGAATTAAACAAATGTCAGAAGAGAAATCGTCTCGAAGCTTGCCTTTTTCTGCTGTCAGGACATAAAGGCAAACCATTTCTATACCGTATTGTTACATGTGATGAAAAATGGATTCTTTTTGACAATCGCAAAGCGCTTGGCACAATGGCTGGTTAAAGATGAAGTGCCGAAACAAAGTCCAAAACCAAATATTCACCAAAAAAAGCTAATGGTGTCTGTTGGGTGGTCCAGCGCTGATATTATCCACTACAGCTTCATGAAACCTGGTCAATCCATTACAGCGGATGTCTACTGCAACCAATTGAATAAAATGATGAGGATGCTTGTGATTGAGCGGCTCAGACTGGTGAGCAGAGACAGGCCAATCCTCTTGCAAGACAACACTTCACCGCATGTCACACAAACAACGCTGCTCAAACTACAGAAGCTGGACTTGGAAACTCTCTGTCATCCACCATATTCATCAGACCTTGCACCAACTGACTACTACTTCTTCCAGGCTTTAGACCACTTTTTGCAAAAAAACATATTCAATTATCAACAAGCTGTGGAAAATGCCTTTTGCAATTTCATCACTGCTCACTCTCCAGGCTTCTTCATAAACAAGCTACTGTTAAGATGGCAAAAGTGTGCCGAGAGTTTAGGCGCATACTTTGATGAATTATACTGCTTCTTGTTTGAGATATAATAAACTTCGCTTTTGATTCAAAATTGGACATTTCATATTTAATGACCTATATATCTTATTTCTGGAGATGAGATTTTGGGTGATATATTGCTCTTCTAAATGCTTATATTTTAAAACAATGAGCATATATCACTTTTGTAAAAGTACAATGCATTATTTTAAGTCTCTGGGGTTTTAACTCACTTTTAATTAATTTTAATCTGGGACTACATGATTAAGAACATATGTAAAAGACCAGGCCAATTGCCCTTCAGAGGCTTTGTGATTTTGGTGTGGGATATACACTAAGCAAGCAAGTTACTTAAACTCTCCTAGTCTCAGATTCCTTATCGGTAAAATGGGAATAATAATAGTACCCACCTCATAAAGTGATTGTGAAGATTAAATAAAATAATCTGCGTAAAACAACTATGGTGTGTGATATACAATAAATGCTTGATAAATGTTAGCTACTGTTATTATGTTTAATATATTAAATTTCTCTAAAAGATTCACAACACACGTAGTCTTAATGAAAGGTAAAAAATAATACAGCTCTACTATAGTCTGAGCATCTAAACTATCTCTAAACCTATTTTTTATATGAAGGAAGGAAAGCTAATATTCCATAATTCAAAATGCAGATTG
This sequence comes from Indri indri, assembly GCA_004363605.1. Taxonomy (NCBI): domain Eukaryota; kingdom Metazoa; phylum Chordata; class Mammalia; order Primates; family Indriidae; genus Indri; species Indri indri. The sequence goes on from RJWJ010031104.1 coordinate 16,860, forward strand.
AATCACACTTTAAACTATTCTCAATGATACAACAGAGAATATAATCTAATCATACCTCATTATTATCTATTACTTCCAATGCCTGTTGATGTTTTTGGTAGAGTGGGTGTCTTCTGTCAGGCTTAATGTGTGGCTTCTTTGTAACTGGATCTTCAAATGTTGGTGAACTGGTATCCAACAGTTGTGATATATGTGGCACAAATATGAAAGGCTTAAAAACAGATCTAGAAGAAAGATCTTCATTAAATTGGTATGTCAATACGTAAAAAATATTCAGCATTATTCTAAGTCTTCCAAGATTCCCTATAATTAGAAGTTTCCATTAATGATGCTATATACTAAATTGTTCCTATCATATTAGTTATACCTATGCCTGTCTTCCCTGGTCACTGGGATCTCCTTTGGGACAAGAGACCATGCTTTATTTAGCCTCGCATTCTCATGAATCTAACAGAGCCTGGCACATATACAGTGTCAGCAAAGTAATAGTTTGCCTTTCCTACTTCGAACTCCACAGCTGGAGGGTAAGAACAACCCTCAATGTTATAGACCGAGGATTAGGACTTGGGGTGAAAATCAGCACCAATGTTAATAAGGGGGACATAGGTTTTATTCTATTTTCTTGAAAATAACTTTAATAATATGAAAGACTGTAATACTAAAAGTGAATATCAAATTATTTCTAAATGTAACGTGCATTAAGTTTTGTGAAAGATACTGATGACTTGAATCAAGATAGTCTCTAAAAGTCTTACTTAAAATATAACTGGAACTACTGATATTTTATGTTTTACATGCATATATATCCTATGTATGACTGCATAAATAAATTTGGTACATCTACATCATTTAACCTTTTTACTAACTGTTATTAGTCATCTAATGTTTATAATATCTGAAATCTGAATAAGAAAACCTGTTTTCTTGACAATATTATTAATAAATATATCTGTGGGAAGGAAGAAAAACTATACAAGAAACTATTAACATTTCCTTCCCATAAAAAATAAGAACAATTATGCATACACAGAAACTGCACACTAAAACCCGAACAGAAAATACATCTAAAATTTATTCTCCTATTTGTGTAACAAAAATTTATCCTGACAAGATCATCAACATCCTAATGGGTCTACCCATCCCCTGATCTCTTGCTTGTTGATAGGTGACTTCACCTCTCAGGATCAGGAGTTCCTGTAAAGAAGTGAATGCAAGGAAGGTTGGAGTCTTGAGGTAAAACAGAAACCATGCTTGCAGTGGTCAGGAATTCGCCCTCCATATTAATGCCACTTGGTTTATCACGGAGAATTTCCATCATTGTTTCAAAAGTTATGTTTCCTAGAGAAAAAATTTGAAAAACCATCAAATACATATGCATATACAGATGCCTTGCAAATATGAACTGCTTTCTCTACTGGTAATATATAATATGAGATATTGGTCTTGGAATAAATTAAGTAAGAGATTGACTGTAAACAAACTTTGTATCAACTGCAATTAGACCCTCATTCCACTGTCACAATGAAGATTTTTTTTTAAATATATAAAATATGCAAAGTCTCAAAACCACTGTAACAGATAAAAATTTCTAAGAAGAAGGAATCAATAATGCAAAATTACACTAAATCCTATTACCTTTAAATAATTTTTTAAGGCATATTTAGTCAGCAATGAATTAATGATATCAGTAACTATTATCTGAGTCTATCCATTTTGGGAACCAAACATTAAGAGAATATTGTGCTTAGTTTCCAATATTATACAAGATATTCTTTACAAAATAAATTATTTTCCTATAATAGTTTCTATGCCTGACAATAATCTTAAACAAAAGTGTGAATTGTAATCTGAGCAGAATGAAGAAGACAAAATATATTATTGGTTAATAGAATTTGTGCACAATTCTGCTGGACTCCTTTAAAAGCTTAAACATTCATTGTGTGTAATGAAATATCATATATGATGTAATACTGTGTGATTATATTGTTTTTGCTTTCATATTTAAAGTTTAATATTTAAATGAAATTTTTGAGAAAAATAGAAAAAGTAGAAAACAGAAAAAAATCTATTCTATCTCTTTAGTAAACACATGTCCCTGGTTATAGACAGCATCAAACTAAAGAGATAAAACTTATTTTATCTCTTTAAAATACAACATGTCCTTGGTTGTGAAGAGCATAAGAATTCAATATTTGGAAGGCATAACCAAAAAACGTAAACAGCACATGATGCCTTCAGATAGCTCTGCTCCTTGCTCTGCATATCCACAGCTAAACATGTCCCTCAGGATCTAACTACCTCATGACAAAAAAAAAAAAAATCTTACCCTACCCAATGTAGTCCGCCAAAAAGTAGCTGTATTTCTTCTCATATGTCTCATGTAATTTTCTTCTCCAAAATTTATGACTCCTAATTTCTCCTGAATCAAATTAAAACTCCTTCAAATTAAAATTTACTACTAAGCTAGACTGAAAGGACCTTTTCCTATCCATCTATACACATTCCTGATCTTTTGTCTATATTGGTCCTAGATCTGTCATTAGAATATAAATTCTTTTAACGACAAGGATGTAGAGGGGCCAAGATGGGGACCAGAAGCAGCACATGCTGCTCTCAC
>RJWJ010031105.1:0-19453 GCA_004363605.1 Indri indri
GACTCTACTAAATCATTAATCCTCATTGGACCATTTTGCATCTCCCAAAAGTTAGGTGTTATCTCTTATCCACTGTCTGCTTTCTGTTTGTCTTGTAATCACTTTAGTGGAAAAAAGATAAATGTGTGTGTTTAATCTATAATTCCACGTTGCAGTGTCTTGATGGGGCTTTTTTACCACTTAATATTGCAGAGGAAATGTCTAGGGAAAACATGGTTATAAACTTCAATCAAACGCTTTATGCTTATGAGAGTTTAGGTACAGGAGAATCAGATGACACTTTCTCATCTTTCTTCCTTTATCATAGTTGGCAAAATGGAAATTATTATTTCACTCTTACAAATAAAGAATATATATTACCTGTTATAATTAAATTTTATTGTGACATACAGCCTCTAGAAATGAGAGAGTTAGATAATTTTTCAAACATCTTGAAGCTAGTGAGCGATATAGACAAGAAAATCTAATAAACTAGTACTGAGCTTCCTATGGCTAGTACGAGGTTTGGAAGCATCACAGTGAGGAGTGATCTAGCCCAAACTGGGGCAATCATCAGAACTACATGAAAAATGTTGTATTAGTTATCTATTGCTGCATAACAAATTATTCCATATCTTAAGTGCTTAAAATAAACAAAAAACCATGTATTTTTCCCTCACAGTTTCTGTGGTTCAGGAATTTGAAAGTGGTATGGTGGGGCACTGCTAGCTCAGAATTTAAGGTGAGTCACAGTTAGATGTTGACTAGGGCTATAATTACCTGAAGGCTTGACTGTGGCTGGAGGTTTGGCTTTCAAGGGAGCCCACTCACATGGAAGCCAGGTTGGTACTGGCTATGAACAGGAGGCCTCAGTTCTCCATGTGGACGTCTTGAGTGTCCTCACAACATGGTATCTGTTTATCTCCTGGGCAACCAGTCCAAGAGAACAAAGCAGAAGTCCCAGTGGCCTTTAAGACCAGTCTTAGAATTCATACATTGTCAGTCCTGACTAGCACTGATTAAGTGTGAAAGGAGACTAACAAAGGCGTAAATACCGGGAGATGAGGATCTTTGGAAGACATCTGGGAGGCTGTAAATGTTACTACAGATGTGCACCCCATTTACGGATGTAGAAATGTGATATGGAGCTGATGAGAAGAGTGAAGGGAGTCAGGGATTGGTGATAAGTACTATCAAATAAGAGAGAGAAACAATGTGTACTCAGAGGCAAAAGCAAGTGGGATGCTGAACAATTAATACAACTGAAGCTCCTGGGTAGGAATCATGGCAGGAAGTGAATCTAGAAAGGTTAGCAAGAACAGATTGTGAAGTTTTCAGTTTCTGGAAAGAAATCAGAAGAGTGTTCCAGGCATGGGAAAACTATGACGGCCAAAGACAGGCACACGAAAGGTAAGAAGATGACAGGAAGTGGAAGAAACATTGGAAAGTGTGTGTACATTTCTGTGTGTTATTTTCATTTTTGCTTTGTTTTGTCGTTATTAAAAGTTCATGGGCATTCCTGGGTCATATGAGTCTTTAAAGACATATTGTATCAAATATTTAAGAATTGCTTAACACTTAAGAAATAAACCTGTGGAAATGTCATGATGCTGTTTAACAGGTGTGAACACATTTTATCGAAGGTGAAATATGGGACCTTTACTCCTCCAGCAGAGCCAGCACTTATTTTTTGCATATTAGTTATCTCAGTTATTGCTCTGCAAAATGAAGAGCTACCTGAGTTGGAAGAGAGAGTAGAATGGAAGAGCACTGAAGTTCACTGGATCAGCTTTTAGTACCCTGATGAGAGTTACCACACTGAGTGTCCACATAGAGGAATGTTTTGCCCTGGCAAATCTAATATTTGATTGTGCTACAGCCTCCCTCTCAATCTCTTTCTCTCTCTGTCTTTTTTCTCAGTTTCTCAGTCTCTCTCTCTCTCTCTCTCTCTCTCTCTCTCTCTCTCTCTCTCTCTCATAAAGATATGTCAGAAAACTAACCTTGCAAGATATTTTCCAAGTCAATGTATGGTTAAATGGAAAGTAAGTTAAGTAATGGTCTGGTCAGTTCTGGTCAGTTCTGTGAAGTACCACTTTCAGAACTTTCAAACCTTCTCACATATCTCAGTATTTCTATCCATTCCTATCAAATCTTGCTGTTTGTAAATAGAATGGAAGGGTGAGAAAAAGCAGTTAACTAAGAGTTTTAGCCACAGCCCTGCCGCTACCTAACGACTGACTTCTCTCGGTTATTGTTTATTCATTTTTAAATTCCCTTTCAGCTTCTGTACTGATCTGTGTTTCTATAATTTGGGCACCTTTTCGGGTATTTGGGTATGAAGTAGTGATATTTTCCTATGTAAGAAAATACACATACGAAGATATACCATAATCATAAAATCATATAACAGAGATGGTTGTTATCTATTTGCAGATGATTATCTGCTATAAATTAAGAAAAATTAAAGACTAGATTATACAGTTAGCAAAGCTTGTAAAGGAGCAATTTGTAGTAAGGAAAAGGGCTTCTGATTTCAACTCAGGTTTTATGACTCCAAGTTTTATGGGGACATAGATAAAGAGCTTCTCCTCCCATAATGTAGGAAGCTTAAGATTCTATATGGGCTAATTTTTCCTAAATGTATAATCCATATTTGTATTCTGGTCTATGATTTTCCTTTCCTTTGTTAACTGGAAATTTCATTACTAGACTAAAGCCTTTGAGTAAATATGCTGTCTATATTAAAACAAACATTAGTGAAGCTTTCATACACTCAGAAGAAAAAAAAGAGATATGGAAGTAGCTATTTTCTCTTTAACCACATAGCCTGAATTGGTTTGTCCACTTAGCTCTCTGACACCATGAAATGCAGTGAACAGTGTTCCCCAAAAATTACAACAGGTATTTTTTGACAGGAGTTGGGGAAGTAATATACAACTTTTGAGACACTGTCCAGGGAGTAAAGCTGAAGGATAGTGACTTGATTAGGGGAATTCTTAGTCTCACAATATAGGAGAATGTTATTGAGTGAAAAAGCAGAGGACCATTAATGATCAAGTTTGAATACTTTACAAAGTTGCCTTGAACAAACCAATAATAATGTATGAACAAGTAAAGATGGATGAAGCAGGTAGCTGACAGCCCAACTACTCTCTCAGATCCTATATGAAATTGCTTTTACAACTGTGATTTTAAGACATAAAATTGTCTAACATATGTTAAATTTAGAGATGCTATTTATGCTGGGACTAACAGAATTAATAATGACAACAAATTGAAAATAAACTAATAAAGTGTTGAAGAATTCATGCCAGGAATATAGATTATTTTTAATGTAATCAAAGAGAAAATCAATTATGCCATGAAGAGGATTTTCAGATTCATGGCAACCTATTTATACCTTCTGAGTTAACAAAGGAATCTACCTAAGACTTTAGAAAGAAGATTCTGGAGAGGCAGTCCCATTAAAATATTAACTGTACAAGTCAGGAATGCACAGCTGAATGTTAAAAATAAAGATCTCTTTGTTAGCACATGAACCAAAAGTCATTTAGTCATCTGGAATGATTTATAGCAAAGAGAATCTCTGTAACAAGAGATAGCCCTCTGGGAATATAGCCAAAGTTGATTCTAATAGATTTTTCTTAATTTCGTCAGAAATTAATACACATCGTTAAAAACTTAGAAAGTACTAAAAGTATAGAGAAGAAAATAAAAACTACTCCTTACTACTCTCAACAGTATTGTGTGGTCTCTTTCTTGCAAAATAATAACTTTAACTATAACAAATACTAAGAGCTAAGCCATTTGTCTTTTCTAAATTATGTATCTTTTCACATATTTTTCATATGCATACACTTCTTTTTGCATTAAAACATTTAAAACTATGGCTGACTATGATAACAATGATTTTTCCATAATCCTATTCCATCAACACTTTAAAGTACTCTAGACCCTATCATTAGAGCCTACAATATGCAGCATGATTAACATCACCTAAAATATTTTTGCTATTTATAATGTATTTCTGAGAAAGTGATTACATGTCTAATATGTTTATGTGTATACAGGCCCTGTGAGCTGGTATTTTAGTCCATTTTCTGTTGCTATAACTGAATACCCGATGATAGGTAATTTATAAGGAAAATGAATTTATTTATTTATTCTTGCAGTATTTCTGGAGGCTGAGAAGTCCAAGATTGAGGGGCTGCATCTACTCAGCTTCTGTGAGGGCCTTATATTTTGTCACAACATTGTGAAAGTTATCACAAGATGAGAGAGTTGAACATGTTAGCCCAGGTCTCTCTTTCTCTTCTTATAAAGCCACAAGTCTCGGTCTCATGATAACCCATTTAGCTGTTGATTTATAAATCCATTAATATATGAATGATTTGATCCATTTGTGAGGACAGAGACCTCATGACCCAATCAATAGAATTAAGCATTTTAGTGTGCAATTCAGTGGCATTTAGCACCTTCCCAATGTTGTTTATCCACCACCTCTATCTAATTCCAGAACATTCACCTCTTAAAGGTTTCATGTCTCAATACTGCCACATTGGGGATTAAGTTTCAACATGAGCTTTAGAGGGGACAAATATTTAAACCATAGCATTCTGCCCCTAGCACACCCAACTCATGCCCTTCTTACATACAAATACATTTATTCCATCCCCAGAGCTCCAAAGTCTAAACTTATTTCAGCACCAACTTAAAAATCCAAAATCCAGAGTCTCATTTCTCAGCCAGTAAAATCAAAGCAAGTTATCTACTTCCAAGACTTAATAGTGGGACAGGCACAGGGTATACATTTCCATTACAAAATGGAGAAATAGGCCAGAAGAAAGGAGTAACCAGCCCCAAGTAGGACCATGACCCAGTGGGGCAGATATTAAATCCTAAAGCTGGATAATTATCTGTTTTGACTCCATATGCTACCTCTTGGATATACCAGAGTGGTGATGGGGCTCTTAAGGCCTCATTTTTTTCCTCTTACAACTCAAGGTAACCAATTAAAAGTAGCCATACAGCAACCTGAATGCTTCTTGTTAGATTTTTTTTTTTTTTTTTTTTTGGAAAATATCCTAATGTTTTCCTCATAAGCTCTGCATTACATAAAGCCCTTAAGGATGGACAAAATCCAACCAAGTTTTTTGCCAGCTGATAACAAGGATGGCCTTTACTCCAGTGTCTAATACCTTGTCCCTCATTTCCATCTGAAACCTCATCAGTGTGGCCTCTATTGTCCATATTTCTATAAGTATCTGGTCATGACAATTTAACCAATTACTAAAGAATTCCAAACTTTCCCTAATTTTCTAAACCCTCACCAGAGCCTAGACTTTTTCAATCTGACTCCTCCAAACCCTTGCAACATCTGCCCAAAACCCAGTTCCAAAGCCACTTTCACATTTTCAGGTATTTTTATAGTGACAGCCCTGCTCCTGGTATTAATTTTCTATCTTAGTCTGTTTTCTGTTGCTATAATTTAATGCCTAAAGCTGGATAATTTATAAAGAAAAGGAATTCATTTCTTATAGTTCTGTAATCTGAGATGTCTAAGATTTGATGGCCACATCTGGTGAAGGCCTTGTATTGTGTCATAACATGAAGAAAAATCACAGGCAAGAGGGCCGAGCATCCTAGCTCAGGTCTTTCTTCTTCTTTTTATAAAGCCACCAATCCCACTCTCATGATTACACATTAACACATGAAGGGGGGAATCCATTCATAAAGACAGAGTCCTCATGACCCAATCATCTCTTAAAGGTCTCACCATTTAATAATGCCACATTGAAGGTTAAATTCCAGTATGAGTTTCAGAGAAGACAAACATTTAAACCATAACAGCTGGGAAGTTTGGTAATAATGTGATGGCTTTATTTTAAGGCTATCTGCTGAACTCCCCTACAGTCAGTGATTTTCTCAGGTCTCCTGTCAAGACAGTTCTAGGCAGTTCTAGAATCCTAGCCAAAAAAAAAAAAAAAATCTCTTTGCATAAAGATTATTTTGAGCTAAAGAACAGAGAATTTTAAGTATCTAATTTTCATCCTTGCAACCATGCCACATTCTTGGCATCTAATCTGTCATCTCCTAATTCCAGAGATTTTGACCTAAATTTCTGTGGGTAGTATGGACATTTCAAAAATATTGATTCTTGGGATTTATGGACATTGGATATCTTTCCATTTATTTGTGTTTTCTTCAGTGTTTTTCATTATCATTTTATAGTTTTCCTTGTACAGGTCTTTTACCTCTTTGGTTAAATTTATTGCTTGGATATTTTTGATGCTACTTTAAATTTGATTTTTTCTTAATTTCTTATTCAGGTAATTTGTTGTTAGTGTAAAGAATCACAAATGATATTGTTAGTGTAAAGTGCATAAAAATGCAATGTTCATTTTGTATCCTGAAATTTTGTTGATCTCATTTATTAGTTCTAATGGTTTTTTAGTGGAGTCTTAAGGATTTTCTATGTAAGATGTTATCAGCCAACAGACAACTTGCTTCTTTGTTTCCCAGTTGTGTGCCTTTTATTTCTTTTGCTTGCCTAATTGCTCTGGCTAGGACTTTCAGTATCTTATTGAATAGAAGTGAAAAGAGTAGGCTTTCTTCTCCTGCCTATGATCTTAGAGAAAAAACCTTTCAGCTTTTCACTGTTGAGTATAATGTTACCTGTGGGCTTTTCATACACGGCTTTATTATATTTAGATACAATTCTTCTATATCTATTTTGTTGAGAATTTTTATTATGAATGGATATTGAACTTTGTCAAATGCTTTTTATTCATCTATTGAGATGATCATATTTTTTAGCCTTCATTCTGTTAATGTGGCTCATCACATTTATTTATTTTCATATATTGAAACATCCTTGCATCCCAGGGATAAATCCCACATGATTTTGGTGTATGATCCTTTTAATGTGCTGTTGAATTTCATTGTTAGAATATTGTTGAGGATTTTTATAACTATATTCATCAGGGATATTGACTTATATAATTTTTTTTTCTTGTAGTATCATTGTCTGGCTTTGGTATCAGGGTAATGCTGGCCTTTTAAAATTAGTTTGGAAATGTACCCCCCTCTTCAATTTTTTGGTAGTCTTTGAGAAGGTTCAGCATTAATTTTTTGTTAAATATTTGGTAGAATTCACCAGTGAAGTCAAGAGATCCTGAGATTTTCTTTGTTAGAAGGGTTTTGAGTACTGATGCGGTCACCTTACTGGTCATCGGTCTGTTCAAATTATCAATTTCTTCATGATTCAACATTACAGTCTTGATAGAGTGTATGTTTCTAGAAATTTATCCATTTCATCTAGATTATAAATTTTTTTGGTCTCTTATGTACCTTTATATTTCTGTTGCATCAGTTGTAATATCCCTTCTTTCATTTATAATTTATTTGAGTTTTTTTCTCTTTCTCTTTGCCTAGCTAAAGATTTGTCACTATTTGTATCTTTTCAAAGCAAGAACTCTTAAGTTTTGTTAATATTTTCAATTGTTTTCTAGTCTATATTTTATTTATTTCTGTTTTGATCTTTATTACATATTTTCTTCTACTTATTTTGAACTTAGTTTTCATTTTTTTTTCTAGTTCTTTGTGGGGTAAAATTGGTTATTTGAGATCTTCATTTTTTTTTCATGTAGGTGTTTATCATTATAAACTGTTCTCTTAGAATTGCTTTTGATGCATCATAAGTTTTACTATGTTGTGTTTCCATTTTCATTTGTCTTAAAGTATTTTTTTAACTTCTATTTTGATTTACTCTTAAACCTGTTGATTGTTCAGGAGTGTGTAGTTTAATTTCTATATATTTGTAAAATTTCCAATTTTGCTTCTGTTATTGATTTCTGGTTTCATACCATGGTGGTTGGAAAAGATACTTAGTATGATTTCAATCTTTTCAAATTTGCTAGGGCTTATTTTGTGGTCTCACACATGACTTATCCCGGAGAATGTTTCACATGCACTTAAGAATGTGTATTCTTTTGTTTCTCATTTAGAATGTGTGTGTCTATTAGGTTTATTTGGTCTATAGTGCTATTCCAGTCTACTCATTTTTTAAAATAAATTTTTTAAAATAAATTTTCCATCTGGATGATATATCCATTTTTGAAAGTGAAGTTTTGAAGTCCTCTATATTATTGTATTCCTGTCTATTTCTCTCTTCAATTCTGTTAGTATTTGCTTATTTGCTTTATGTATTTAAGTGCTCCCATGTTGGGTGCACATACATTTATAATTTTTAACTTCTGTTGATGAATCAACCCTTTTATAATTACATAATGGCTTTCTTTGTCTCTCATTATAGTTTTTGACTTAGAAATTATTCTGTCTGATATAAGCATAGCCATCCCTGATATATTTGTCTTTCATTCACATGGTCTATCTTTTTCCATCCCATCACTTCCAGCTTACATATATTCCTAAAGCTAAAATGAGGCTCTTATAGGTAGCATATACTTAGATCTTGCAGGGTTTTGTTTTGTTTGTTTGTTTTGTTCAAACAATCACTCTGTCTTTTGAATTGAAAATTTAGTCTATTTACATTTAAAGTAGTTATGTATAGGTAAGGACTTAATATTGGTATTTTATTAATTGTATGTTTTGTAGTTTCCTTTTTTCTGTCTTTCTCTCTTGCTGTCTTCCTTTGTGATTTGATAATTTTTTGTTGTTGTAGAATGCTTTGATTTCTTCTTCATTTTCCTTTGTATACTTACTACAAGTTTTTTTTGTGTGTGATTACTATGAGGTTTACATAGAACACAATTATAATAGTCTATTTTAGGCTGATAGCAACTTAACTTCAACTGCACACAAAAATTACCCTTTAACTTTTCTCCCCATATTTATTTTATGTTTTTGATGTCACATCGTACATCCACTAACAAATTATTATAGCTATAGTTATTTTTAATACTTTTGTCTTTTAACTTTTGTACCAGAGTTAAAAGGGACTTATACACCACTATTGTAGTATTAAAATATTCTAAATTTGACTATATTCTTACTTTTACAGTGAGTTTTATACTTTCATGTGTTTTCATGTTTGTAGTTAATGTCCTTTTATTTCCACTTGACGAACTCCCTTTAATATTTCTTATAAAACAAACCTAGTGGTGGTGAACTTTTTTGGCTTTTGTTTGTCTTGAAAAGTCTTTATCTCTCCTTTATTTCTGAAGGACAGATCTGCTGGATACAGTATGGTTGGATGGCACTTTTTTTTTTTCAGTACTTTGAATATATCATCTCATTCTCTCCTAACCTATGATGTTTCTGCTGAGAAATCTACTGATAGTCTTGAGGGGGAGTTCACGTGTATGTGATGAATTATTTTTGCTGCCTTCAAAATTCTCTCTTTATCTTTGACTTTTGACAGTTTGATTATACTATGTGCCAGTGAATGTCTTTTCATGTTTAACCTATTTGGGATACTTTTGGCATCATGAATCTAGATGTTCATTTTCTAAAAATAGAAATATTTGGAAAATTTTCTGTCATCATTTCTTTAAATAATTTTTCTACTTATTTCTGCTCCTTCTAGGACTTCCATAATGCTTACATTGGTCACTTTATAGCATTCCATAAGTTCTATAGACTTTCTCCATTTCTTTTCATTGAGTTTCATTTGTTTGTTTCTTTGCCTGGCTAATTTCAAGTGATCCATCTTTGAGCTTACTGACTCTTATTCCTCAAGAAGTCTGCTGTTGAAGCTCTCTGTGGAATTTTTTTGGCTCAATAATTGTGTTTTTTAGCTCCAGAATTTGTGTTTCATTTTATTCTTGTGGTTGCTGTACCTTTGTTGAACTTCTCACTTTTTTATGCATTGTTTTTGTGATTTTATTTAACTAAATAAATATCTGTGGTCTCTTGTAGCACTCTGAGCTTCTTAAAGATGATTATTTTTAGATTTGTGGTCAGGTAGTTCATCATTTTCTATTTCTTTAGTACCAGTTCCTGGGGCTTCATTTTGATCCTTTGGTATTGTCACGTTTCCCTGGTTATTCATGATCCTCTTTGTCACCTTGAGTTGGTATCTACACATTTAAAGGAGCAAGCAGCTCTTTAAGTCTTCACAGACTAGCTTTGGGAGGAAAAGCCCTTTGACAGTGATCCCATCTAGAGATTCTGGGAAGGCTTGCTGGTGGAGTCAACGTGTGGGCATTGCTTGAGCCTTTTGGCAAGCTTTCCTCATGCCTGGGTCAGTAGGCAGATGGGTCTCATGCCTGAGTACACAGAGGACAGTCTTGTGCCCTCGTCTGCAGAGGCAGGCCTGGAGACTGGGTCCACTGGTGTATAACTGAGGCCTAGGTTTTTGTGTATAGTTCTTGTACCTGAGATTTAGGGGGCTTGCCTGGAATCTGGGTCCATATGTGAGCCTGGCATTAGGATCCTCTATGGTGGGCCTGGAGCTTGGGTCCTTGGGAGCTGATATGAAGCCTGGTCCACAGGAGCTGATCTAATGCTGGGTCAGGCTTGAACTTGTGCTTACAGAGGCTCAACTGGCACTAGGGCAATCCTGGTGCCTGAGTCCATGGGGATCTGTATGGTCCTGAGTCCACAGCCCTAGCCTGGTGCCAGGGTCCACTAGTATGAATCTGGTGTCTGGGTCCAAGGAGATGGGCCTAGAGCCAGGATTCACAGGAGTAGACGTTGATTCTGGGGCCATAGGCAGCAGCCTGTAGGCAAGGCCACAAGAACCAGCACCACAAGCGCCAGCCTGGCACTGGGTTGCATCTGGAGCTTGGGTCCATGGGTGTTGGCCTGCGCCTATGGCCTTGGGAGCTGAGCTGGTACGGAGGTGGGCCTGGAACCTGGGGATGCAATGCCTGGTCTGGTTCTGGGATGTCCTTGGAGCCGTGTCTGGGGGCAATGGCTATTCCTTCAGTTCACTAGGACAGGCCTATTATTGGGGTTTATGGCAGTCAGGATTCACTTCACTTTCCTCTTCCACTTGGAAGGTATCTCTGTTTGAGCTACACTACACAAACTGTCCTTCCTACCTCTTTGATGTGTCTTTTCTTATTTCTGAGCCCCCCCAGATACTATAATCTTTCACCTAGAGTTCTTGGTTCTTGCGAATGTATTCTCATGTGTGGATGATTGTTTAAATACATGTTTCATTGAGGGGACAAGTGCTGTAAACTCCTATTCTGCCATTTTGCTGATGTCACTCCAGAAGTATACCTCCTTGAGTTTTACAGTCTTAAAGTCTCCCTGTGCTTTATGCCAACTATTGGATCATGTGTTCAGAGGCCATCCCTTTTACAGCAATTAGGTAGAATAAACATTTCAATTGAACCAAACATACATTGTTTTTAGTTTCCTCTCCGTACAAAGTTTTCTCTCTGCTAGCCTCAGGCAAGTCAAAGATAAAGATTTACCCTCATCATGTTACTATTTAGTGAGGAGATTTTCCCACATAAAGAATGATATTAAAATGTGGTAACAGAAGAAAGAACAGAGAAAAACTCCTTAACTCACAACAAGAAAATGGGAAAAAATTAGACCCACCAAATCATTTAAACTTCTAAACTAGAGCTATATTAACTTTGGATATTTTCCTTAAATATGACTGCTATAGAATAGTTTCTGTTATTATTTTTGTTTTGCTTTGTTTCTTTCTAGCAAACCATGTAAAAAACAGTGCTGATAAATATTAATATCATGTAAGACAACTGTTTCTACAAATGTGGTTGTTTAAAAATAAAATAATATAATTCTAAATATTTTTCAGTATATTGCCCATCTGTGACTTGATTTTGGTGAACTGATAAATAATGCAATCTGGCAAAGTAGCAGATCTTTTACCTAGAAACCTCTCACATTACAAATAGGAGTCACCTAGTAAATGGACTCCTACTGACCCACTGAATGAAAAGAAGGTTTAGTCTTATCTATTTTGTTTTTCTTGTGTCTCGCTATCTTGTCACATTATCAGCTGTGGCACAAGACTTCAGAGCTTAGTGCTTATTTCTGGCATGTTTAGTGACATTCTATAGGCCCTTATGGCCCCTAATAAATAATAAAACAGAAGAAGTTTCTGGATACCCAACAAAGCATTTCCTTCAGTGTGGACTGAGCTAGGTCATTACATCTTTTGTGTGAGGAAATGAAAAGCTTACGAAACAACACCTAATTGATGTTCCCCAGCAGGCAGCAACCCCACCCAACACATTGAATAATTAATGTAAAACTGCGTATATGCAACTTTCAGGGAAATATTGATGAATGACCTCTCTATCTTTATACCATATTATGTTACAGCTTTTACAACACATTGCTAAAAAATGTCATACTTGATGAAGTCATTCAAAATTGCTGCCAAGTCTATCAGCTGCTTTGAATTCCCCGCATGTATTTTAATATTATGTCTTCTATTCTCTCAAAACAGCAAAATTCTAAGTCAAAGGGGATAGTGAAGGTGAGGGGATTCAAGTATTCATGGATGATACAGAGCAGAGGAAGTAAGGAAATTTATTAGTATTCTGCTCCCATTTTTAAAAATGCACCATTAATAGAGAGCAAACATAAATCTCTAATTGGTTCTCTAGGTAAATGTAAAATCAGAGGATGCTGTTGTGTGTATCTGTGCTCAGTATGGCACTAAATATTTGGAATCCTACAATGACTATAGTGGATAAAGAACAAAAGTCACTCTGACCCAGAATCACCTTGTGCTTTACAACAAATTCTGTACTTTTTTGAGTTCCAAATTAAAAAAAAATACATTCATCTAAAACTCAAAGATAGAAACTGCTTCTATAATACATGCTCAATATCACAACCATAACAACTATGTCTAGATCTCAATTCTAAACACCATTATTAGGGTTTCCTTTCTTTGAGGAGATGTTATTAGAGCTCATAGACATGAGCTTATCAGATGGATCCCACGGATCTTTCTCACTGAAGGGGAGGCGGTAACTAAAAGAGGCGTTGGGAAATACCAATGACTGATGGCTGTGAAAACTGGCCCAGCTGTAAACCTGTTAACATACTCAATTTTTTATGTATATAACTACTAGGATTGTTTAATATTAGTCCCGTGTTTTACATTTTATGTAATTTTTACATCGAAACCTCCCTTCTTCTCCATAAAGGAAGTAGGACAGATATTATCTTTTAAATGGCAAGAACAGTATATTCAAGAAATTAATGACTTGTTCAGGTTCTGCAGGACTAGAATCCAAATGTCTCATCTCCTAGTCCAGGCATCTTCCCCAGCTAGCAAAGGTAGCATGAGGAAGTTGTTCTCATAACAAATTAATAAATGGACAGCATACGTGTCATTACATATTAAGTATAATATGCCAGTCTCTCAGCCAACACAATCCTGTAAGATTCCACTATTTCTTGAAAATAAATATAGAAATGTGTGTTTATTAAGCATGTGATATACGCTAAGCATTATTCAAGGTACTTTGCAAATAATTTCCTTGGATAAGTCTAGGCCCAATTGCTGTCTTTACAAGAAAGGATTTAGATCCAGAGGTTGGATGAAGATCCTAAAAACAGTGTAACTTTGAGATTACATAATTCAATGACTTGAAATTCCTACTGGAAACTTAAGAATAAGATAGAAATTCACTTATTTTCTGAAAGCAACCATTTAAATCAACTATATTTTCTTCGCTTAGTTCATGCCGTTTAGTTGAATGTTCTCAAGCCACCTTCATCTGTCACAGGCCAAATTTCCTAAATGGGTAAAGCTGGTGCTTGTATATGGGATTATATGTTCCCACAGAATAGTAGTTTCATCCCTGGGCCAGTGATTTACTAATTGCTTCGTATTTTCTTGAAACCATCAGGACATAACTAATGGTTAATATCTTCAATTACTTAATGTCTCCCACTAGAACATGAGATTTGAAATTTTGCCTGTTTTGCCTGTTACTGAAGTATCAGCACCTAAAATCGCACCTGGAAGTAGATGCAGTTCAATAAATATTTGTTGAATGAATGAATAATTTGTTTATTAAGTAGTTATTGTCAATCAGGGATGATAAGACAAACCAAAGCATTGGATTATTTAACAGTTTATATTTTCAATTTACACCTGAATTGATGTGGGTTGAAGAATTTAATGAGATATAAACTTATCCAGTCAAAATGGCTATTGTTAAAAAGTTAAAAAATAACAGATGTTGACAAGGATGCAGAGATAAAGGAACTCTTATACACTGTTGGTGGGAATGTCAATTAGCGCAACCTGTATAGAAAACAGTATGGAGATTTCTCAAAAAAGGAAAAATAGAAATACCCATCAATTCAGCAATCACGCTGCTCGGTATCCATCTAAAAGAAATCAAATTATTCTATCAAAGAGGTATCTGCACTCATATATTTATCACAACACTATTCACAATAGCGACGATATGAAAACCACCTAAGTGTTCATCAACAGATGATCGGACAAAATAAATGGGGTATATATACACAGTAGAATACTATTCAGCCACAAAAAGAATGAAATCATGTCTTTTGTAGCAACACAAATAGAACTGGAGGCCATTATTTTAAGTACGACAAGTGAGACACAGAAAGACAAATATCACATATTCTCATATATGGGAGCTAAATAATGTATACACATGGATGTAGAGTGTGGAATGATACACAATGGAGTCTCAGAACTGTGAGGGAGTGGGAGAGGGGTGGAAGATAAGAAATTACTTAATGAGAACAATGTACATTATTTGGGTGGTGAATAGCCTAAAAGCCCTGACTTCACCACTGTGCAATCTGTGCATGTAACAGAATTGCACTTATACCCTATACATTTATACAAATAAGAAAAAAAAAAAGAAAAGCAAATGTTGAGAACAACAAAAAAATTCTATGTTCTAACATAACACTAGCCATTTACAAAGCACTTATGAGAGCTATTTCCTGAGTCTTAGGATGTTCAAATTTAGGTGTAGCTCAGATATCCTACAGACCTCATATCCCATGGTAGGTATAGGTATGGTGGTCATACTAATCTTCCTGCCTGCAGCCTTCTCTTGTGTTATGGATGGCCTTAACACCCCATGACACCAGTCTCCAATACAGTAATAGCAGCGCTAAAAACAGTACCTTGTTTTTCTTTTCTTTTTTCCTTTATTATCCACAATGTCCTCACCTTGTAAGATTATTCTTAAAGGTTAGTCGTCACTAACTTATGAGGTACTTTTTTAGTGAGAATCAAATTAGATAACTAATGAGATGTTCTTTGAATAGTAAACTGTGAGACATTTAATTCTTTGCAATTCCGTAAGTATGTAGTGCCTTTTATTAAAATCAAATATGGTTTTAAGCATTTCCTACTCACTAGGCAGGGCACTGAAATGTTTTCTGGAGTTAAATTGTCACTCTTCTCACTACTGCCCCCAAGTGTCCAGTCTAATCACCACGTGCCTTCTCTGTTACCCACACTGCACAGTCTAAAATTCTCACCAGGGATCCCTTTTTAGGGTTAGATGCTATCATCTGGAAGACACAAAATTTTCTTCTATAGTCAGCAATAATCACTGCTATAACTAACAGACGTAAGTAATGCCAACTAATGCCTAACAAAGATACTGGTAAAAAAGAATCTAAGACAGGAAAAGTTTCCTAGAGGAGGTAGAAGGGGATGTGCCTGAATAGTTTGATATCAAAAGGAGTTCCTGTGGGTTGCCTTTAGCAGTGAAGAGTTCGTTCTGAGCAGCCCTAATGCAAAAATTTAGAGGTATTTCTCACCTATTTTCACTGGGACAGCAGTTCATAATTCCCGTCATTCAGAGAGAGAAAAAGAGGCATCAGAGACATAATAAATTTGTTGAAGGCCCCTCCTTGATTGAACTGATCTTAGAACCTTAGTCATTAGATGTCATCTTGTGCTTATGATTTTATTTACAACAATAAAGCCTAGCATAGCCAAGACTGAAGGCAACGCCTGCTATTTCACAATCCATACGAGGGCTCTGCCGCTTTCCCCCTCCACCTGTTTGATCTGTGCTCCTCTTTCCCTCTTCTTCATTTCAGCTAGTGCATCCAACACTGAAGACAGGAAAATGAACTCGTAATGAAGCCCCTGAACCCCAGAGAGCACCAGCTGTCTCTAGAGAGTATTTGAAAGAAAACTATGCAAGCTTTAAATTCTTCCTCAGAATTTAATTATTGAAAAGCACTTGAAAATCTTGGTTTTGGCATGCTATATACTCCTCAATGCATTTTTATGACTTCACACAAAAGCTATTCTCAGAAACGGAGCAAAGACGTTAAGATGGGTCTACATAGTGAATTTTTGTACTGTTCTATTTAACAAGCATTTCTTGAGAACTCAATAGGTTCAGGAACTGTGGAGGGGGTGTGTAAAGGTAGATCAAATTTTGCATGGCATCAAGGGTTTTCCAATTAAAGACAAACACAAAATAATTATGACAGGATAAAGTATATGATATATTAGTTATTTAACAGAATATGCTATTCTGAAAAAAAATAGACTAAGTAGTGTTAGCATTTTCTTTCCATTTCTACCTATAATGAAGAAGTCACTGTTGTGGTTCTAAAGTCCAATGGAGGGGGATTATATTGGATTTGGATTGACCGGGGTAGAAGGAGGGAATGGAGTAAAATTTGTGAATAGGGGTGTGGAAATGGCTGGAAATGAAATGTGAGTTTTTTGAAAGAACTAAGCTCTAAGGAGGAAAATGCAGTCAGGTGTGCTTCTGGCAAAGGTGGGATGACAGAAGGGTAGATGTGATGTGGTGTGTATGGTTTGTATTGTGGGCCAAATAGAGGTGCTAGACGGACAGATAGTTGAGACTACAGCAGACCAGAAGCAGAGCTTTTTTTTTTTTCTAACATTTAAGTTCCAGTTTCTTATATATCTCTTGAGGAGAAAGGAGGGGAGATCTCAACAATAAGTAAGATTGAATACTCTGCCATTTGGATGAGAGGGTGCTCTGTAAAAATTAAATATGATTAGAAGAAAAAAGACATTTCTTGCACTTGGAATTTGGAGCTATATCTATTATGCTTATATATAACTTGTAGGAACATAGAACGAGGAACAATTAGCAAGGAATGTGGGAATGGAGAGGAAGCTATAGAGAGGCTAGCAATGCCATATGCAATCTCTGTACCATAGTCTAAAATAGCCAATTGTTGTCTTGACTCCCAGGGTATTAGCACTAGCACTCTTCCAAATCCTGAGTCACAGTTCACAAGATTGGCTAGTTACTTTTAGCTAGAACATTTATCTGAGAAAAATATATATTTTCTTATAGATAAAAATAACAAGATGTACTTGTGCTAGCTTGAGCAGTCTATTGCAATTTCCTTCCCAAGGGATGAGATTAGAGCAGATGCCTCCATGAGGTCCTATTGAGCTCAAGAGGACAGGAAAATTTTGTGACATCTATATTGTATAATCTTGAGCAATTTCTTTAGCAACTTTTATGGTTTTGCATAGAGTCAACTGTCAAAAGCTGCATTCACAGCCTTCATACCTGTTTATGGAAACTTCCGAATAGTATGAGGCTGAGAACAAAGAAGTTCAGCCATTCTTTCATTTATCAGCAACCTATCTGTGCCATCTCACAGACATATTAATTTTTGCAACTTACTTGCTATTGGATATCTTCCTGTCAGCCTGACTTGTTCATCCTCAATATCCCTACAGTCTGAGTATGTGTTGACATTCCCTTCTAACTTTTATCATTTAACTTCCGATGAAATTTTTCCAATGAACCAGTCAGGAATTCTTGGTTGCCGGCACCAGAAACTCACCTTTAGTACATTTAAGCAAAATGAAATCCCCTAGAAGAATATTAGGGGCTCCTTGAATTCATGAAAGTTTAGAAAAACAATGCAAAAGTCCCAAGTGGTCAGGAGACATTTGCAGAAACAGAGTAGATACCTGACATTTCAGTCTTTTTCTTCCTCTAAGTTTCGAATCCCAAGAAAGAAACTGCCAACTGATGTGACCTACTTTGGGTAACATTCTGACCCTTTTGCTAGGACAAGCTTCCTAAAGTTATTGACTTTCAGATTGATTGTAATGCCTAAGAGTTATTTCTTGAAACAGAAGTCAGAGTGTAGATTGAAAAGAGAAATTGACGGTAGCCATTGTGAACTAAAATAAAATCTTAAGCCCCCAGCCAACTGAATGGACCCTCTCTTGGCCAAGGGGACCCCAGAAAAACTTTAGAGCTGATTGCTGGCCATGAAGGGAAAGGAGATCAGACCACCTTGTCCTGCCCCTCCTTTACAGAGTTGCTCTTTGTAACAATAAGATACTAAATCATTAACAGGCCTAAAGTCATGTAAGACAAAGCTTAAACCACACCTGCAGGCCATCAATTTACTTAACAGATCGTCCGAGTTTTAGTATATGTCTGGTGGCTTCTCTCTAATAAACAAACATCCTTAACTTATAACATTCCAAGCCTTTAGAAAAAGATTCATGTCTTTAACCAATTGCAAATCAAAGTATCTTTAAACCTACCTATAACCTGTAAGCAGCACCTGTCTTTGAGATATCCCGCCTTTTTGGGCCAAACCGATTTATACCTTCCACATACTGACTTATGATGTTATGTGTAATTCCTGTCTCCATGAATGCATAAAACCAAATGTAACCCTGCTACAACTGTTGTCAAAACTGCACGGGGGGGTTTCAGTCTAGGTCCAGCTGCTAGTCACTTACCGAGCGGAGGATTGCCAAGGAAGAAGGAAATATAATATGGCGATGTCTTGTCAGGGCAATGGGAGAAGCTGTCTCAAATCTCCCCAGCTAATGTAAATCATGGGCTTTTAAAGGAGAGGCCATGTGCCTTGGGGCAGGTTGTGATGTAACTAACAAGGGGCTAGGTACATTGGGGACAGTTTGTGGGGGACAGTGAATCTGGGTGTCAGAAAGTCTTCCCAGAGGCCTTCAGAATCTCAGTTCCTTTGTCTTGCAGAAAATCCACCATTTCTGGGAAACAACTCAAAAGCTCTAGTTAAGGGAGAGGATTATAAGAAACATTTAGGGGTCATTGAAATTTGTTCATGGGGCTGGTTACACAGCAGGGCACAAACCTCTTTAAATTATTTTACAGAGTTCGTGTTCTTCTCCATTAACATGATGAGGGAATAACTATGCAGCTTGTATCTTCATGGCCTGGGCTCATTGCCAGGCACTGGTGCTCCTGCACTGTCTGTTCACCCCCGGTCTGCTGTCTGCCATACCCTGCTGAGCTCATTGCTCTTCACACAATCTACAAGCTTCAGATTCTTCTCATTATATTCTACATTCTTTATCATAGCTTTGTTATAATAATAAAACAATGCAGGCCAGGGACATAACACACTGTGCCTTGAACTCTGAAATAATGTAATAAATATTAGATGCTATCCAAAGTCAATTAACTCAACCGAAGTCTTTTCTTGGGGTCCTCTAGGTTCTAAATTGTGCTAGAAAGATCTTTGTGGGCTCCAGCGGAGGCAATCTACTGCATCA
>RJWJ010031106.1:0-19442 GCA_004363605.1 Indri indri
TGTGAGCTACACGTTATTTTAGGAGGAAAAATAATGGGCACTGATGCTTTCTGACATCACCCTAATCCTTTCTCTGCAAAGAGAAACCAAAGCCTCAAGAATTTTGGCTTTTAAAATGTAATCTTTGAGCTTCAGAAACCTGTTTTAGAGGTATGCCTATTGGGATTTATGAACTTGGTAGTGGCGGGGGTGGTAGAAATTAGATTTTTAAAGAATAATTCTATTACTTTTGAGGCTGAGACCTAGTTTATAGCCTAAGGTATGATTGAATTTCTCACAATTAATTATCTTTTTGCTTCTTTGCCCCAGGAGGGATGTCCATATTAGAAGTAATTACTGTAAAACACAGCCCAAAGTCAAAATCTTAATGACTCCTGTTAAATTTCTTTTTCCTGTGACTTTTTATGTAAATGTGTTAGATGTTTGATAATTTTCATTGTCCCAAAATAATGGGCCTACTATCTGACATAGCAGGCTGTGTCAGAGGTTTCCAAGACCACTTCCATGTGCTGATTTGCTAAGAGGACTCAAGAGGACCAGTATGTAGTCCTACTTATAGCTCTGATTTGATTACAGCAAAAGGAAAGCAAACCACATTGTTTGCACAGTTTAGGCACAGTGAGACATTCTTATCAGTAAATAGTGGGAACCCGTAAAATCCAAGTTCCCAGAGGCCGAGAGGCTAACCTTGCAAGCAGTTATTTTTTAAGGGTAGCAGTCTCAGGCCTGCTTTTCTCTGCATATGTAGTATGACTTAAATGCTTATAGGTAAAGTTTGTTTATCATAATTACTATAGCTTTGGATGATGGTAATAAATTTATGCCTGTTTTGTGATAGGTAATGTTTATGGTTTGAAATAAATATAAACATGGTAAGTTCAGACTTCAACATGACAAGTATGTTAACTTTTTAAAATAGAAATAAAAGATTACATGTTATAAAATGAAAGATTACATGTTATAGGAATGACTATATTAAGATTTTATTTGTCTCAATTCTTCACTTGTAAGTTTCATAAATATGTACAAGTTCGGCAAACATCTGAGTGCTTACTGTATACCTTTTTGTTTTAAATATTAGGGATGTAGAAATGAACCAGGTATGGTTCCTGCCATGAAGAAGCCCAATTCTAGCAAAGGTGACAGAAATGTAAATAAATAAATGTTTATAAATTAATATAATAAATATTATTTTATCATATTGTATTTTATAAGGGGTTTTAAAATATATTTCCTTATGCTACTATTTATGTGTCTGTGTATGTTCTGTGGACACTACTTTGTAATCTTAGGGCTTTTTTTTTTTTTTTTTTTTTTTTTTTTTTTTTTTTTTTTTTTTTTTTTTTTTTTTTTTTTTTTTTTTTTTTAGGGCTTTTGTTTTTTAAAAAATTTCTTTGATGTCCTATTCAGATTTGTGGATTTTTGTGCTAGAGAATGTGAGAGAAGTTGTGCTTAATTATTTTGTTCTTAGCTATGGTAAACCACTATGCTAGAACCTATTTATGCTCTCCCTACCTACAACTACCACGAACATTTTAGTAATTGGCTTTAAGAAAAATTTTGCAGTTAGTGTTAATGTCTAGTACTAGTAGTTATATTTTGAATTTTATATAAAACTTTATATGAAAAGCATTGTTGTAGAGGGGAAGGGCATGCCTCTAATCCTCGCTTGGGTGAGGCAAAGTCATAAAATGTAACCAAAATGTTTGTACCCTCATAATATCCTGAAATAAAAATTAAAAAAAAAAAATAAAACACATAAATCTTAAAAAAAAACTTTATATGAAAAGAAATCAATTATCAATTGTTTCTTGTTTCAGCCATGCAATCTACCATTTTATTCCTACCTCAACTCCTGAAATAACCAAGTTATCAGTCAATTTTGCTTTCTTTCATGTTTTTATTTCTCTTTCTTGACTACCTTAACATAACAAGCTTGGCATTTGTCTTCTAGTCTTTATTGGTCTAAGATGGTTGTTCTAATCTACCTTCTAACCTGGTATCAGAGTCTTCTGTCATGCCTGCAGGTCCACAAAAGAATGCTGGAACCTGGGCTCCAGACCTGGAACTTTACTGACTCTTCCTCCTCTCTGCTTTAAATTCCTGCATTGATATATGTGTATCTTTTGTTTATATATTTCTTTTTTTTTTTTTTTTTTTTTTTGAGGCAGAGTCTCGCTGTGTTGCCCGGGCTAGAGCGAGTGCCGTGGCGTCATCCTAGCTCACAGCAACCTCAAACTCCTGGGCTCAAGGGATCCTCCTGCCTCAGCCTCCCGAGTAGCTGGGACTACAGGCATGCGCCACCATGCCCGGCTAATTTTTTCTACGTATTTTTAGTTGTCTGATTAATTTCTTTCTATTTTTAGTAGAGACGGGGTCTCGCTCTTGCTCAGGCTGGTCTCGAACTCCTGAGCTCAAACAATCCGCCCACCTCGGCCTCCCAAAATGCTAGGATTACGGGCGTGAGCCACCGCGCCCGGCCCATATATTTCTTTGTAATTATTTGTGTGCTTGTCTTTGCCTACTGTTCTCTTAGAGGCTGTGCTTTTTTACTTCAGTTATACAACTAGTTGTGTGACTTTGGGTAAGTTATTTAACCTCTCAGTGCCTCTGGGCACTCATCTATAAAATGGAGATAATAATAGTACTGACTTCATAGGGATCTTGTGAGGATTAAGTGAGTTAATGTATGTAAATATCTTAGGACAATGTCCAGCCATTATTAATCACTCAATAAATATTAGCTATTTCCCCCCAACATTTTAAGTTCAAACCTTCAAAAATGATAAAGAAGAGTAAATGCGTATCCATATACTCTTTGCTTAGACTAATTTTTAACCTATGCCAATTTTTTTTGTCCCTGTGTTCAGGGGGAGTTAATTTTTTAACTAATCTATTTGAAAGTAAACTGCACACATCATATATATTAGCACATATCTACTAAGAGTAAAGGACATTTTTCCTATGTAACCACAATGCCATTCGCATGCTCAGGAAATGTAAGAATGAGACAATAAAGTATTTAATATTCAAGCTATGTTCAAATTTTCCGCGTTGTTCCAAAAATGACCTTTATAGATACTTGTTTTCTTTCTCTCTCTTTTTAAAAATCTAGGATCCAAACAAGAATAACACTTGCTTTAGTTGTCCTGACTATTCAGTCTGTTAATTTAAACCAGTCTGTCTGCCTTTTTTTAATTGTTGTTATCTTTTTATGACATTGACATTTTAGAACTGTCTAGGGCAATTGCTTTGTAAGATATTTTTTTTTGAAAACTGCATATAGAGATTAAAAGATAGCAGACTTCGTTAAACTGTATTTCCTCTCTGTAGTCTTCATTTTACTATTAAAATTCAGAATTTTCAGAAGATAAATAAATAGTGGAGATAATTTGGGTAATGTAGAAGATCATTAAAAATAAAATAAATCTTTTGACTAGAATATTCCAGAAGATAAGATTAGGTTCACAAAGGAAAAAAAAATACGATTAGACCAAAAAAGTTGTTTCGTTTGACAAAAGCTTTAGGTTTCTGTCGCATTTTATTAATTCTTCATCGTTTGTTGAGCTCTTGCTTAGTTGTCCCTGTTTTCCAGTGGTTCGCAATCCAGATGGTGAAACAGACAAGTAATTAGGTAGGTATTGTACAGTGTGATATAAGGCATTTGGGAACATGTCATAAGAGGACTACAGGGTCCTTAGCAAATAAGAAGGGCAGCTAACTTGGAATGAGAGATCAGGGAGTCTTCTTCAGAGAAATAACTTCCATGTACAGACATAAAGGTAGGTGTGAAGGTTGTGTAAGACAGCCAGACAAGGGCTTGAGGGAAGAGTGTTCCAGAGAAAAGGAGCATCACATTCAAAGCCCTAGGAATGAGAGAGAGAATGTAACATTTGAGGAATGTAAGAATAATGGTGGGTGTAGAGTATGGGGAGGGAACTAGGGAATGGCAGGAGATGGTGCTGAAGGGGAAAGCTGGAGGTCTTATAAACCACATGGAGGGATTTGAACGTTATTCTTAGCTCAGTTGGAAGCCATTGGATATTATTACAAAAGCGGAGGTATGATATAATCAGATGTGTACTTTAGGAAAATCATTAGAAAACAAGACTGGTGGCAGGGAGTCCAGTTAGGAAGCTGTTGGCTGAACCAGGCAGAAGGTGATGGTGACCTGGATTATGGTAGTGGTCATCAAAATTGAGAGAACTAAGTGAGTTTCAGAATAATTAGGAGATGATATCAACTGTATTTGGTGACTGAGGAGGAGGTATAATGTATTAGTTAAAGAAAAAAGACTCTAGAGCCCAAACACCTGTGTTCATGCCCTAACTCTGCCACTTAGTAGCATTGGGAATTTTGGCAAATTGTTAAATCTCTCTATGCTTCATTCTCCTCATCTGTAAAATGAGAAGAAAAACAATACTTATCTCATAGGATTGTTGTGAGAATTAAATGAATTAATATATGTATAGAGTTTAGAACGTGTGCCAGAGACATAGTAAGTACTGTATAAGAGTTAGTTACTATAGTAATTATTGCTGTAATTTGTTAATAATAATATTATTATTTGATATGATATTATTTGATTTGCTGTGTCAGTGAAGGGAAAAAAGAACCAACAATGACTCCTGGATTTCTAAATTGGCAGTTGAGGCAAATTATGGTGGATTTTGTGTGTGTAGGGGGGAAGGTATGATGATTTCACATGGATTTGCTGAGTTTGAGAAACTTTTCCAGGTAGAAATATTAAGTAGGACACAAAGTTTGGAAGTAGGGAGAAAAGAGTTGAGGATATCATGTTGGGAATTATTACAATATAAGCGATACTTAAAGAAGTTGTGGAAATAGATGAGATCACCCAAACGAAGAGCATATTAAATAGGGAGAGAGTGGTATAGCAGGCTGTGTTTTCTTAAAGAATGTATTATCAATATATAGGCCAAAAGTCAAGGTCTAAAACTTGATGCCAAGGGGAAGGCTTAGAAGACTTTCAGCGTTCAGTGCAACTTCATTTACATTAGCTTGGGCATCAGAGGATATTGAGCTGGGTAAAGTGGGAAGTCAAATGACAGAAAATTCTTCACCTGTTGAGGAAACCACATCTGGGGAGAAGTCACTTTGCTGTAACACAGGGAAGATGTCGCTGACTACTTTCCCTTGTTTTGCATCTGACTGAGGAAAATAAAAGATGTAAGACTGATTCCTGATTGGCAGAATGGCAGAGATATAGAAAGTTCTTAAGTCTTTCTGTAAATTATGTGTCCTATTTAAGTACATATTGCTAGAATTAGTTAATATCATATTTACTAAGGAATTCTATATTTTTCAACTTCTTACTATGAAAATTTTCAAGCACACATAAAACTCGAAAGACTAGGACAAAGAATACCCATGCAACAACCGTTTTGGTTTCATACCCACCAATCTTTGAGAGAGAGAATGTGTGTGCGTGTGTGTAGCTGAACCATTTCAAAGTAGATTGGAACTTTCATGACACTTCATTCCCCAAATATTTAGTGTATGTATTTCCCGTTAAACCCTACAATACCACTATCATGTCTAAGAAAATTGACAGTAATTTTTTAATATCACCTACTATCCCGTCTGTGGTCACATTTCCCCAGTTATCTCAAAATTATTTTTTATAGATTTTTTTTCTTTCTTAACAGGATACAACCAAGGTTCTTGTGTTGCCTTTAGGTGTTACACCTCTTTAGTCTCTTATTGCAGAACATGTTCACATTCCCTTTTTTTTTTTTTTGAAGGGAGCATAGACTTTTTAAGAAACCAGAATGTTCTAAATTCTAAATTTGTCTGATTGTTTCTTCATGGTATCATTTATCTTGCTCCTCTATCTTTTGTAATTCCTGTAAACTAGAACATAAGTCTAAAGTTTATTCTATTCAGATTAAACATTGTTGGCAAAACTACATCATAGGTCATACTGTATTCTTCATATTATATCACGTCAGGAGGTTGTCAGATTGTCCCACTATTAGCAATAATAAGTTTGATCTTTTCTGTGTAATAATATAGTTTTCCCCTTTGAGAATATCAAGAAACCTGTGGGAAAATCTCATACTAAACGGTTTTGCATCTGTTGATAATTCTTGCCTGAATCAATTATTTCATTGGTGGTTGCTAATTCTATCATTCCTTCCCCATTATTAGCTGGCATTCTTAGATAAAGAAGAAGTTTTCAGCTGGAAATGAACAGTAGTTATTTCTCCAAAATTCAGGGTAGATGCTTAATTCTTTTAATGAAAAGTTTTGAGAAAAGGGAGTTTGGTGTTATAGAAACCTTCACTAGTTATAAATAAGCTGCTTTTTTTCCCTTTTTCTATTTAGAGTATCATTATGGACTCATGGGTTTTTATTTATTTAATTTATAATCACTTATAATCATTAGTTTTTGATGCGTAAATTCTCTCAAATGGCTAGTGAGAGCCTATCAAAGCTCCATTGTCTTTTTGACAGCTCTCCATTAGTCTTCTAGTAATTCTTTACTTTCTAGAAAACCATAATGCCCTAGGGCAGGCTCACCTACACTTTTCCTCCCTTAGACCTGAAACTGGTAATTTCTCCAAGGAGTCCTAGTTTCTTTTAATGGAGAAGGGTATTTAGAAAGCAAAATCTGAGCACTAGGAATTTTCATTGCTACTGAGCTGTCATTACCTCTAGTGGATATAATTAATGTGTATATATATTTCTAATTATGTTTGTATATATGCATATATTTTTTAAGTCATGGGTTCATGTTGATACCTATGCAAATTTAACATTATAATTTTATATTGTATCTTTTATCTTTGAACATCTTGGTTTCTAATAACATTTACGTAATTACTTACTTGCTTTATCCTACAGTATAAAAAAAGGCTCAAAATTACAAAACCAAATATTAATCCTGTAAGCACTATGTGAAGTTAGAGATTTCTTCGTATTATTCACTGTTCTTAGAATATATCCCAGTGAGAATGGAAGTCAGAGTGCTGTGTTCAAAAGAGACTTGAAGTTTTTTTTGTCTTCATGTGGTTGTATTACCAGTTTGATAGGCAATTAAGTTCATTTGTTTCTGGTTGTTTTCAGTTAAGCTTTGCTTATTTAGATAGATCTTTTATTTCATTTTATTCTCTTCAATGTGTAAAACATCCATTGTTCAGAAGTCATACTGTATTAAAAATTATAGTAGAGAAGTTTCATTTCTGTTTTCTATCTCTACTCTCTACCTCAGTCCTTTTACCACCCCCACTGTAGGTAACCATTTTTATTAATTTCTAGTTTAGCCTCCCAGTGTTTCTGTTTGTTATTATGTAACTGTCTTTGTCCCTTAGGGCTGCTGTAACAAAAATACCATAGACTTGGTGACTCAAACAACAAACATATTTCTCAGGGTTCTGGCAGCTAGGAAGTCCAAGATCATGGCACCAACAGCTTTGATGCCTGGTAAGGACTCACTTCCTGGTTCATAGATGGCCATCTTTTCACTGTGTGCTCACATGGCAGAAGGGGCAAGGGAACTCTCTGGGGTGCCTTTAATAAGGCACTAATCCCATTTATGCAGTCATCACCCTTGTGATCTCATCACCTGCCCAAAGCCCCATATCCACATATTGTCACATTGGAGATTGTTTCAGCCTATGAATTTGGGGGGTAGGGGGTACCAACATTCAGTCTCCAGCAGTAACTGTAACTCTAACTGTTCTTATTTTTTTTTAATGCTTCCACACTGGTAGTATAATTTTTTATTTTTTAATACTTTCTTCTTCTATATGACAGTTATTTTCAGTAATAACCATGAAATAAAATATAATGGGTAGAAACAAGATGTAAACGTTAAATATTTTTATTGAATGTTGAATATGTAATTTTAATAAAAACAAAGTAAATATTAAAGTACAGAAAATACTTATTAAAATAGCTCCACCAGAAAATTCATCTTAAGTGTTTATTATATTTGGTTTAAAAAAAAAAAAAAGCTTCTAGGCCGGGTGTGGTGTCATGCCTGTAATCCTAGCACTCTGGCAGGCCGAGGCGGGAGGATCACTTGAGGTCAGGAGTTCAAGACCAGCCTCAGTAAGAGTGAGACCCAGTCTCTACTAAAAAAAAAAATATAAATAAATTAGCCAGGCAAGTAAAAATAGAAAAAATTAACCAGGCATGGTGGCACACACCTATAATCCCAGATACTCGGGAAGTTGAGGCAGGAGGATCACTTGAGGCCAGCAATTTGAGGTTGCTGTGAGCTAGGCTGATGCCATGGCACTCTAGCCCGGGCAACAGAGCAAGACTCTGTCTTGAAAAAAAAAAAAAAAACTTCTGAAGTTTTTCATTTTCTGCAAAATCCAGATAAAATGACGAGATGATAGCAAACATTGATGTTATTTGATCCACTGGTATATAACCAGGCATTCAAATAAACATTGCCCTTTTGGTTTCTTCTAGTAATGTAGGAGCATCATATAGTCTTTCACTGTCTCTTAGCATTCTTCAAATTCTTACTCTTTTTTTCAGTGTAAATGTCCATTTCCTTACATTTTATTTTTGTATAGTTAATGACCTTACCACAGTTTCCATGCACTGTTCTTTGAATAACAGTTTTAAAGCTTTGTGTTTATTGTTCATTGCTCAAGGCTGATTGCCACTGTCTGCAAAAATGTTCGTGTCTGATTAACTCATCTAAACTTCCTTACCCACCCCGCAAAAAGGCAACCTGGAAAAAAGAAATAGCAAACAGTTGTCATTATTTATTTTAAATGTATTGCTTAAATGCAGGAATATGTAGTATCACAGGGGTAGAGACATGACTGTGTTCAAAGGAAGCTTGAATGATTTCAAAACATTACAAAATTAACTTCTGAAAGAAATGTGTGTAACTAAGTCCATGTATATCAGAAGCTAAACTGGAAGTTCTCCAAATTAACTTCCATATGTAATTCAGTGTTTATTGAGAAATAAGTAATAAAAATGTGCCAATGTGAGGCTTACATACATGTTATTAAAACTCAACAGTCACTATAGCAATTATTTAGAATTAGAACAACGAAAGTTTTTTGGTGGGGAGTATTTTGTCACTGATATTGTTTAGAATTGCTGGCACATGATAAAAAGGCCAATATTTGGTTAGATTTAGTTATTAAATTCTCTGTGGAGAATGTACCCCCTTATTGGGGGCACCTGGGTGATCTGCTTCCACCACCCCACCCCTGGTATGCCACTGTACCCACTAGCAACGTAGAGAATTCCCGTGTCTTCCTAACCTCACCGACAGTGCCATCGAGTCTTTTGTCAGTCTGATGGGTGAGAAATCATACTGTTTTAATTAGTATTTATGCTAAGAGTGATGAGGAATATCTTTTTATAAGTATAAAGGTCATCACATTTCTTTTTCTTTAAATTGCCTAGTCATTTATTTCACCATTTTTTATAATAGCTTTTCACCCACTCTTTTCAATTTATGAAAGAAGAGTTCTAGGTTCCGTGTTTTTTTGGGGGAAAAAAAACAGGGCACCATTTTTTATTAAATTGACCGTGGTTATGGTAAGCCTTAGTATACAACATCATGCTAACAGAAATCATCGTTTCCCCCTTTAAGGTGGCCTATGCAGATTGCAGCTGTACTGAGGAACTAAAACAACCTCGTTCGTATAAGCCTGGAAAACCCATGAGTGGTGAAACAGAGCTTTTCGAATTGGACTAACAATGTTATCTATTTTTATACATTGGAATTTGTCATAAAATTTCTTGACAATATAATTCTGTTCTTAAATTTTTTTAAATCACTGATATAAAGTAAGAGGAAGCATCAGTGTTTCTTTTAAATTTTATAATATATAATCATATAACAGCTACATAATTATGACCAAAACAATTAGAAATCAGTAATGTAACCAATAAAATCAGTTAAATTGGTTTCTTCACTGAATTGACTAGGTAATTTAATTAAAATAGTTATGACGAATATAGCCTTACTGTTTAAATTATTCATACTTTGATAAGAAAAATGGTATATTCCATTTTCATAGAGTCAAATATGAATTTTTATATCCAGTTTTTATTAAATTTTTATATTATATAAAAACAGCTTCCCAGAAACAGAACTGAACATAAAGCTTTATTTCTATGTCTGTAAATTCCCTTTCAAAAGTCAGTATTAAAGTATGTATCTTTGTCTTTATAGTTATAAACAAGCATACCTACGTGTTTGTGTTTGGGTTTTTCCAGGGTTTTTATTTAAATTGTAAAAATAGTAACAATATTTAAGACAAAAATGTAAAGACAAGGCACACTCACTTGTAATCTTATCACTAGCAACTATCTATTTGCCAATTTGATTTAATTTTTAAGATCTCTTCTAAAATTGTTACATCTGACTCTTTAAAAATCCTGATCATTAAGAATAATTTTGTCTTCAGTGGTGGTTTTTAATCTGATAGTCCCTCTTTTAAATACAGTAGTATTCTTCAAGAGCAGCAAAAGGGGACTTGGTTTTAATTTTAAATTTAAAATTTAGCAAAAATTTATTATGTACTGAGGTTAAAGGCACAAATGAATCATTTATTGGAGACTTTAGAAACACTGATTCGTGTGTGTGTGTATGTGTGTATTGTAAACATTTCTCATAATGTCAGTAACGAGGTAATAGAATCATATAATGTATGAAAGTGTATGTTTACAAAAAAGTTGATATTAGGCTCTTCTTTGTACACAAAGAAGAGTTACAAAGAAGAGTTGATACAAGGCTTTATTTGAACTTAAAACAGACTTTTTCAGTCCACTTGCTATCAATTTGTGTCTCTATAAAGCAGTAACTTTGGACATCCTACCATAAAAGTAAGGTGGTATGTGGATTGTGCCTGCTCCCGGTATCTATTGGTCTTGTTATCTGTGTCCCTTATTTTTTTCTCATGTGTCACCTGTATATTTTTTCATCACACTAGCAGTATAACATAATATTTGCCTACAGCAGCTCTAAAATTATAATATTTTCTTTTAGCTTCAGTCAGAGAGCTCTGGATTACTCCCTTCATTGCTCTATGAAGAAAAGGTAGTTAGATGAAATTCATCTATGTTTTTTAAAATTTAAAACCACCACTACCACCACACTCCGAAAGACCTTTTGTTGCCAACCAAGTGGGATACACGTCTTTCACCACAGATTTGTCCCTTAATTTCTCTCGATTTGAACTATTTAAATAATATCTATTCCTTTTGGGAAGCTGAGACATTCCCTACCTCACCCCCCAAAACTAAAGAGTTTAAATTTGTGTCTTTATGATACTGTTGTGTTTTTTCCCCCCTTGGGACACAATGAATCTTTCCATTTCCTATCTTATTTCTTTTTAATTTTTGAGTTTTCTTCACCTGTATTCCTCGTTTATTGTTTAGTTATTCTCCTTTCTCCTTCAGGGACACCTATAATTTGCAGTTTGAATCACTGCACTCCCTCTGCACGTCTGTGAGCGTTCATTCACTTCGTGTCTTGGCTAATTTCTTATGGTTAGCTTGTTTCTTGAGTCAGCCTCCTATTTCACCAATCCAATTTTCTGCTGTGTTGATTCTTCTAATACTGCTTCTACTGCCAGTATTAATCGGTTTGTGGCTAAATTTATCCTGTGCTGGTCTGAGTGCCCTCTAACTGTTCTCCTTGCCTCCATAGTCCACACTGTTGCCAGAATGATCCATCTGAAATGCAAGTCTGATTATGGCATTCCCCCGTTAAAATTTTTAGTGACTTTACTGCAGAGTAATGTTCTAACCCTTTAATATCATGAGTTAGAGCTGCCTTTTTTTTTTTTTTTTTTTTTTTTCTGAGACAGGGTCTCACTCTGTTGCCCGGGCACTGGGCTAGAGTGCCGTGGCATCAGCCTAGCTCACAGGAACCTCAAACTCCTGAGCTCAAGCGATCCTCCTGCCTCAGCCTCTCGGGTAGCTGGGACTACAGGCACATGCCACCGTGCCCGGCTAATTTGGGTTAGAGCCTTCTGATATATGAGCATCCTGCCTATCACTCTAGTCTTATATATCTTGCCACCCTGCTTTTTACTACCATGACACTCAGCATGCCTTTCCCCCTGCCCAGAATGTCCACTGTGCTCCTCAATCACCCTACTTCTAGCCTACATTGCCTGGCTTCCAATACCACATACAATTATTTTACTCCTGTGTACCTTGTACATGTTTCTTAACTGGGTTTTATAGTTATTTGTTTATACTTGTCTATGATACCATAACACCAGGGCGGGTACTGTGACACCCAGGGCGGGTACTACTTTGTGATTTTATATCCCCAATATCTAGCATAGTCCATGATATTTTGTATTGTTCTCTTGTCCTTTTGGTTTTATTTACTTTAAGGGAGAAGTTGACCTCTATCATATGATCTATTTTTTTTCCTTTTTTATGGGAGGTATTTTTATTAGAGCCAGGCTATTTAATTATTTTTTTTCCTGTCCATGTTTTCTTGTATAAATTAATCCTTAAGATACAGTGTTACAGTAACTTACCATTAGTAAGTAGTAATCACCATATAGTATTCAATCCCTGGGTCAGGGTTCAGGAACCAGTTCTGTAAGTTGTCTGTGAAAGGCCCAGTCACTGTTCATTTCAGTAATCAAATTACAGGCTTAGGACAACAGGACTGGCTTCTCTAGCCTAATTATTTGATCTGAAGCCTGGGATAGTGCTCAGCTTTTACAACGTGTTCCTAGTTATGCAGCTCTGAAATTTGAAATCCAGCTATACTCAGCCAGGGTGGTCTCCCTCTCCTGTTTTTGTTGTTTAACTCCAAGATTATATTGTGTTCTAATTCTTAAACACTTAAGAAAAGGGGTGGGGGGAACGAAGATTTATAGATTTCTAAAAAATTATATGCTTTTCGTTTGCTTTAAAAAAAAACCCTCAATATAGAAAATTGTGAACATGAAGGTAAAAAGTCTTCAATATCTTGCACTCGGAGATAAGTGTATTTTAGAATATATTTTTGCATATATATGCGTAAGAAATGTGTACCTATTTCACAAGTGGCATTGTGCATTAAATGTTTTTCGGCTTCCTCTTTTTTTACTCAACAATATATTTAGGCACAATTATGCATCAGTAATTGAATATGTGTTTCACTTTTAGTAGTTTACTCACCAGTTACCTATAGCTGAACATTTAAATTCCTTATAAATATTGCTGTGATGAATATTTATCTTTTACTTTTAAAAAAATTTGTGTTTGAATATTACCTTAACAGAGCTATTTAAAAGAGGATATACAAGCATATGTTGATAGATATTGGCATAATGCCTTTCAGAAAGGTTGTACCAACTTTCACCCTCATCAGTAGCGTATGAAAATATTTATTGTCCCACATCTCTTCCAAAGCTAGATTTTGGTCAGTTACTCTCTATGAGCTAAAGATTCCCAATTTACAGCTCTAAATTCAGATCTCTTTTCTGATTTCCACATACTTGTATCCAACAACCTGCTTGATATTTTCACATGGTGCCTGTCTCACTGGCACCTCAAAACAGCATGCCCCAAACAATAACCTGATTTCCTGCCTCAATTTCCACACCTGTTCCTTCTCCTTTCTATTTCTTTTCTTTTCTTTTTTAAATAGAACTTAAATTTACCTGGTTACTGAAATTAGAAACCTGGAGCGATTTTTTTAAAAAGTTTTTTTGGTCTCTCTCTTTCCCAAATCTTTCCATCAAATATATCACCAAAGCATATAGATTCTACCTGAATACCATTTATATCCAAATATGAGGAGAAACCGTGTTCTTAAGCTATCCCACAATTACCAAAAGACATGTTTTTTTAAAAATATCTTTTGATCAGAAAGTATGAATCTAAACGTTTAGGGATATAATCAAATTTCTACTACTTATATTTAATTTAATTATAAATATACTTAAGACAACAATTTAGAAATACTGCTTTTTCCACTATCTCATGCAAAAATTTTGTTCAAGCCATTTAGCATAATTTTTGGTGTTTTGCCAGTACTGGAATGAGTCATTTAATACAGTTTTCCAGATTGTCTCCTCCTCTCTTCCATCTAAGTTGTTTGAGATATTGTATTTTTTTTTTTAAGTCTGTGTATAATCGTGTCCCAGCCACAAGTACAATTGGGGCAGAATTTTTTCTCCTGCTTTCTCTGGTGGCATATATTCATGATCCCGTAACCTAAGCTTGGACCGAATCACCTTTTCAAGTGATCATTGTTTACATTTTCCCTTCTCTTACTGATTATGTCAGCTTATCTCTTGAAACAATTGCTGTTGGTTCAGACTAACATATCTATTCAAGGCAGTACTTTGTGCTTTTTCAAAATAAATTAATTTATAGATCATCCTATGATCTGAAACTTTATAAGGTTCAAGTATAAGTTGACTTCCTCTTCTAAAGGTAGTTTTTGCTATTGAAAAACTCCCCACATATAAATGAGTATGTACAGTGACCTTCAAATGCATCTCTTTTTCTCTTCCACTACCCCTATGAATCTAAATCATCTCTCACCTGAATAGTGCCCCTCACTTTTTAACTGCATGCCCCATAGCTATTCTTGGCCCCCAGTACAGTTATTCACACAAACTTACCTTCTTAATATGCCAGTCTAATCTGGTTACTTCTTTGCTTAAAGCCCATCAATGCTAACAAAGTTACCTTTCTGATAGCCCAGTCTAATCTGTTACTTATTTGCTTTCTGGTTTATCTCTGTTACCACTTGGCTCTTGCCATTAGCACACGAACTCTCCAGCTTGATGTAGGGGGCAAATATCCTCTATTTATTGATGTCTTGATGTGTTGATTGATTGATTTGCCCAAGCTGGTCTCAAACTCCTGGCCTTAAGCAATCCTCCCACCTTAGCCTCCCAAAGTGCTAGGATCATAGGCATGAGCCACTGTGCCTAGCGCAAAACATTACTTTTAATAGTGCTGCTTGAGTTCTGTGTCTTTGAGAATAATAGTAAAAGTATTTTTCTAAGATGGATCAATTAAAAACTCTGTCAGTATAGTAGTAGTCACATTAAGTAGTCACATTATTTAAAATACCATTTTTGTGTATTTAAGACCAAGTGTGTATTCAGTACTATGCTAGGTATTTTGGATGATACAGAGATGAACATAAAATAGTTGCTGACTTCACACATGCTTAAGACCCAGTGAGGGAAGCAGACATGTACCCCACTGTTCTGTGGCAAGAACCAGCAGAGCAGAAAGATAAAAACAAGACCTCCATAATGTGGACTCCAGAGTTCTACCTGGGTCTTAGCTTCAAAGAGCAGGTGGACAAGTCATCAGTGTGCGGGCCTTTTGCTCTAACAGTGTTTATATGTACACAGCACTGTAGGGCACCAGGTAGAGTAGACACAAAACTGAAACCACTAGGGGAACAGTGGCGTGTAGAGGTTAGAAGGTTAGGCCAGGTATTAACAGACTGGTGTAGTTGCTTCAGAAGTAAGAACATATATATAGCTACAATGGCATTTTCCTCGGGGCCCTAAATCTTTTTCTTTACAACTCAGTTCCCTGACCATGTGTCTGAGAGTTTTTTAGAGAAATGATTGTTGTTTGTAAATGTATTATACATGGAAACACTTGCTTTATTTCAGCAAATAAAAACTAAAAGAAATAGTAGTAAAAAAAAAGAAAACAAAAAATGGTGCAGTTGCTGTTAAACAGTAAAAAAAAAAAAAAAAAACAAGAAAAGTATACAGCATGATGGATTTTATTTACACATAATTTCAATATAATGGAACAATTTTCATGTTGCATTAGTATGGAATTCTGCATGTAATAAACAGTGTTAGACTTTTAGAAATGGATATTTTTCAGTTTGGTAGAGTTCATGAATTTTTCAGATGTATAGGCTGTTAAAACCAAAGAGTTCTTTCTCTAGCTGTGCTTCCAGTTTTTTGATTATAAATGTATTAAGAAATAATAAGGTAAAAAGGAAGAGGAGGAAGGAAAGAAAGGAGGGGGAGAGGAAAGAAAAGCTTTCTTGGGATGTACAGGGGTAAGAATCAGACGTGTAGAGGCAGACTTGACCTTAAAATGCCAGCAATGTGTAGGAGCCTGGGTGATAGAGGAAATCTGACCAATGGATTTATGACAGCTGCTTCCAACAACCAGTGAAGAATGGACACTCCCATTTTAACATGTACTATTGCCATGATTTGTAACAGAGACAAACAATGTGGCCTCTGTAAGCAGGGTACTTTTTCCTGATTGGCGAGGTGGTTACAGCGTTATGCAGAAGACAGTAACAATGCTTGGTTACTTTAGTCTGTGTTTCTTCAAACTGTAACTTAAAAAACTGACTAGTTTTAAAAAACCGAAGTGGCCTAGGACATTCCAGAGTATTTAATGCTTTTCACACTTGGAACTGGACAAGCATTTAATTATATAAATTGTTCTAAAAATTCATTAAGCTCCTGCTTGTCTGTAATGAGAGTGGCATATTAGAGAAATATGTGGGCATGGGCTTTTCTAACTTTGTAAGTTTACAACCTTGGATACACTCACAGAAGCCAGAATAGAAATAATGACATGGCATTTGGACACAAATATGGAATATAGAGGTGACCAAAAAGAATATGTCCATAGTTGTTCGCTTATAGCAATTATGAAGGGTTTTGGTGTCAGAATGGAGTTAGTTAGAACTGATGTTCTTTTAAATTATTGTTACGAGGTTCTGTTCAACCCGCTGGTCCCTGGAACTCTTGTCTCAGCTTGTGTGTGAACTCTTCCTCACTTTCTAAGAACTAGCTATACTGGATTTCTTTCAGTTCCTCTAACCACTATATTCTTTCCCACCTAAAGTAAGTGTCTCTGCACGTCCCGCTTCCTCTCCCAACAGCCCCCTGACCCCCCTTTTTGCCTAGCTGGCTTCTGTTTCATCCTTTAGGTTTCAGCTCCAATGGCACTTACTCAGTGACGTCTTCCCATAACCCCCAGACTTAGGATCTAGGTTATAGATTCCTACAGTGCTCTGTAGGGTACCCCATCCTAGGGGGGTACATTCCAAGGCCCCCAGTGGATGACTGAAACTGCAAATAATACTGAATCCTTTATATACTATGTTTTTCCATGTGATAACCCGGATGGCTACTAGGACAGTGGTGTACACAGCATGAATACGGGGACGGGACAGCTGGACAAGTGGATGATTCACGTCCCAAGTGGGACAGAGCAGGATGGTGTGAGATTTCATCACACCATTCAAAATAGCAGCACTTTAAAACTTATGATTTGTTCATTTCTGGGATTTTTCCATTTAATATTTTTGGATTTCAGTTGACTGCAGGTAACTAAAACCATGGGAAATGAAACTTCAGATGGGGGGAGAGTATTGTATTTCTTTTATAATATTCCCATATTTGAAATTTCTTATTCAGTGTTCATCTTCCCTGTGCAATTTTAAGTTCCATTTGAGCTCGCTCTCTTTCACTCCTTTGCCTCCTAATGTCTGCTACCCAGGACTCTGAAATGACTAGATATGACTGTTTCATGGAAAGACAGGCTCTTATGAAACAGGAAGCTTAATGCTCTATAAGCCTGTGCAAGAGGAGAAATTCATCAAAAGAGACCGCGCTTCTTACACACACACACACACACACACACTCACTCACTCTCTCTCTCTCTCTCTCTCTCTCTGTCTCTCTCTCTGTCTCTCTCTCTGTCTCTCTCTCTCTCTCTCTCTCTCTCTCTCTGTCTCTCTCTCTAGTGTAGTGCTTACAGTGTTTATAGTGCAGCTTCTGAACTCAGATTGACTAGGTTCACATCCCAGGCTTGCTACTTATTAGCAGTGTACCCTTGGCCAACTTACTTAACTTCTCAAAACTTTAGCTTCTTATCTGTAAAATGGGGGTGATAATAAAACCTATTTCAAAGGTTGTCATGAAGAGTGAGTTAAAATTTGGAGCGTATAGCATGTATATAATAGTAATAATAATTCTAAAATAATAGTCTCAGTCATCAGTGTTTCTATTTCCCATTCTCTTCTCATTCCTACACCTTCCCCTGAGAAAGAGTAGAAGGGTTTTTGGCTTTTTTCTCTGCTATAAATTTGTCATCCCCATGGAGCCAGAAGACACTAGATTTGAATGGTTAACTTAGCCTTATTTTATATTTCAGGGCAGATATCATTTTGCGAATATGTTTTAAAATGTTAATAAATAACAGAATTTGAAGGATTGGCATATAAAATGTAATTAAAACCTACTT
This sequence comes from Indri indri, assembly GCA_004363605.1. Lineage (NCBI taxonomy): Eukaryota > Metazoa > Chordata > Mammalia > Primates > Indriidae > Indri > Indri indri. Next base: position 18,223 of record RJWJ010031106.1, read on the forward strand.
TTAAACACTTAGCTTACTGCTTTAATGAAGAATTTAAGAATTTAATGAAGAATTTATTTTAGCTTTTTGACAGAGTCAAAATAAAATCAATTTCATTGTTTAAGAAACATAGTTTAAGATAAAGTTGTATATAGACTATTAAAGAGTGCTATATCAGTTAAGTACTGTCTTGTAAAATTTCGCATTTTCAAGGATGGAAAGGGTCAAATGAACAAATAAAAATGCAAAGTAAAGCTGATTCATTCATTCTGTGTACTAGATGCTGGAACTAAATCTGTAAAAACAAACCATGGCTTTGGCTCTCAGCTGACAAACGTTTATGTTTAACAATGTGTAAGTTTAAATAACGTTCGCACCATAGAATGTGTTTTACCATGAAATGTATAGATATTGATTATCTAGAAAAGCCTTTTAAATACCATTTAGTTTCACAAACAAGTGGACAGTTTGATTTATTTTGTTTTAGGGACCTCCTGCCTTGAGCCAAGGAGCCAGTCTGGCTTTAAGCTAATCTCACCACCTCACGAAATGTTCCCTTATTGCTAGAGTTCTCACAAGGTAAAGGAAGCAATAAGATGAACTGCTCTTCTGAGTCTTGGTCTAATGGGAAAGGTCTAGTTGGTAATATTAGTTTTGTTGAGCTCGTTATATTGAACAGTTTATTGGGGAAAGTTACCAAGTTGGCTTACAGCCATCATAGTAAGGAAGAAAACTGGGACATGGTTATGCCCATCTTTTGCCTTTGAAGATAACAGGTTTTTGCAAGTTTATAGCATCCATAGGTGTAGTCCCAAGGCTAGAGATTTCTAAAAGAAAAATTATGTGAAGAAATTCTTACGGGTGTATAGAATGCTCTGAGCAGCTCAGGTTTCTCAAAGGATGTGTATCATTAATAGATGAAAGGAGCGCATAATCATCACTCAGTTATGCAGTCTTAAGTAGACGTTAAGAAATAAACATTTTAGAATTTTCTTTTCAAAGGCCAAAGCTCAAAAGGAGCCAAGATGCTTCAGAGAGCACAAAGAGCTTTTAGGTTGTATTTGGAGTAAAAGCAAGGAGAGGAAAGAAGTAGGCTTACTGTCTGAGAAAGGTATTCTTAATGTTAGCTGTTTCCAGGCAGAAATCAGACCCATACTATTCTTATTAGCTTCTAAAATTTTGAAATAGCAGAATTACTTTTCCAACAGTGAAAGGTAGAACAAACAATCTGAAACAGGAAA
>RJWJ010031107.1:0-19473 GCA_004363605.1 Indri indri
GAATGGTCTGTCCCAGCAAGGAGAAGTGTTTTATCTCAGACACTGCTTAGCATCACCAGAGCACGTTGATAATAAAACCAGGCCAACATTTAGTTGGTTTTATTATGCTATTTAGTCTCTACAACACTGGACCACCCTACTGCCTCCACCCAGGGCAGAATGCTCCCACCGCCCCTCCGCTTTAGGATGCTGCCAGAGCAGGTAATACTTCATTTTCCTTAAGTCAAGTGTTATTCTCTCTTTTTTTCTTTGTGATAAAAGAAACTTAATTTATGCCTCTGCAGTTCGAGGGGTGAGGACAGGGGACTGGGGTCTGATTCCCGTTCAAGAACTCCGAAGGGGAAGGGACGGGCTGTCCGGCAGCTGATGGATGAGTGGAGAGAGGAGGATGCATTGGGAGAGTCCCCTACCCCAGGTCAGGGTGAAGGATGGTGAAGTGTTTTGTATAGACTGGCTTTGGGTCTTGGGCGGAATCACAAAAAGTCCCATCTGAGAAGGCTGCATGAGGGACAAACACACACTGGGGATGCTTGACCAAGAGAGTCCCTCAGTGAGGGGTGGGTGGCCATCCCCGAAGGGATCACAGAAGCACCCACAAAAGGAAGGTTCAGCCTTAAACACCTGCCAGACCCAGAGAGCCCAAAGCCAGCAAGACCAGTGCACAGTGTCTGGCATAAACCACGTAGTCCGTAACCAGTCTTTGGATGAATAAATACATATTACTCAAGTTGGGTGAGCTGCCCTATGAAGGGGTGAGTTTCCCGTAATGAGGAGAATGGAAGCAGGTGGTCCTGGAGGTGGACTTGCAGGGGGTCCTGCTTTGCCTGGAAAATTGGCCAGGTGGTGTCTCCATTTCCTTCTTGTCTGCTGTTTCCATGGTTTTAAGCTATGGCACGGTTTCCCTACCTCACCAGTAAAGAGTTAACATGAAAAGCCAGGATCAGTCCAGGTTTGAGAAAAAGTATGCTTTTCGTTTCTGCTTTTGATTTTTTACCGAAGATGAAATTATTGAGCAAAGCGCAAATCTTTATGCTCAGTATTTTCATATATTGTCTCTTATCTTGGAAACAAACCTGAAAAGCCGGTACTATTTTTAATCCTTAACCTCAGAGAGGTTATGTAATTTACCCAAGGCCACTATCCAAGCTAGCAAGTTGCCAAGATGGGAGTCAAATGCAGAATGGTTTTTTTTTTTTTTTTTAAAAGAAGATGAGGAGTGGGTTATGTTATGTGATAATCTTTCCTTATTAGTGAGGTGAGAAGCTTTCTCAGGCTTGTAGGTTAAAAAGTTCAGATGGTTTGGGGGAAAATCATATGCAGTTGTAGGATTAAAGGAGACAGGATTTGAGAGGCAAGAGGCCATATACACTCAGCACGCTTTGGGGCCAAGGAGATCAAGGCGTGGAAGGACACCGGTCTGGAGCCCCCTACCTGCCTGTGCAGTGGCAGTGGGGCACAGTGGACAGCAGCAGACTTGAGATGGAGACCCAAAGCCCACAGTGTGTATTCGGATCTCTGTGGGTTTTGAGGAGCTGGTCAGTGGGTTTTCTCTAGACCCAAGAATGCACGTCAGTGGATACCAGGGTCACACTGGTGGGATGGACTTAACCTGAAGATGCCATTATAGTCAGATGTATCTACTTTAATTTTTCAAGCTTTTTAATTGAAGTATAACATGTATACCACATGAAAGAGTACAAGTCATAAGTGTTCAGTTCAGTGGCTTCTCTCAAAGTGAATACTCCTGTGTGGCCACCATTCAGGTCAAGAAACAGAACGCTGTGACCACTCCAGACCCCTGACTCCTTGTGCCAGTCCCGAATCCCTCACCCCAAAGGCAACTCAGCTTTCTAACACCATAGAAAGCTTTGTCTGGCTTTGAAATTCAAATAAATGGAATCACGCAGTCTGTATTTCTTCCGTGTCTGACATCTTAGGTTGAACATTATGTCTGTGAGATTTATTTATGCTGTTGCATATATTAATAGTTTGCTCTTTTTCATTGTTGTATATTATTCCATTGTAGGACTTTATCACAGTTTATTTATTCTATTATTAATAGACACAATTTTCTCCAGTTTGGGGTTATGACATAATGATGCCATAGATATTCTTGTATATGTCTTTTTGTGCACATATGTACATATTTCTCTTGGGTATACACCTGGGAATGGGATTACTGGGTCCTACATATGCATATGTTCAACTTTGCCAGATACTGCTAAACGACTTTCTAAAGTGATCACACCAATTTACACACCCACCGGCAGCCTAGGAGAGTTCTAGTTTCTTCAAATACTTTCCAATATTTAGCAGTGTCAATCCTTTTAATTTTAGCTATACTGATAAGCACGTAGGGATAACTCATTGTGGGTTAATTTGCATTTCTCAGGTGACTAAAGCAGTTGAACATCTTCTTACAGGTTTATTGGGGCTACTTGATTGTTCTCACTTGTGAAGTGCCCATTCAAGTCTATTGCCCATGTTTCTGTTAATGTTGTCAGTCTTTTTCTTTTTCTTATTCATTTGTAGGAGTTCTTAAGATACTATGGATGTGAGCTCTTTGTCAGTTCTATGGGTTTTTTTGTTTTTTTTTGTTTTTTTTGAGACAGAGTCTCACTCTGTTACCCGGGCTAGAGTGCCGTGGCGTCGGCCTAGCTCACGGCAACCTCAAGCTCCTGGGCTCAAGCGATCCTCCTGCCTCAGCCTTCCAAGTAGCTGGGACTACAGGGATGTGCCACCATACTCGGCTAATTTTTCTATATATTTTTAGCTGTCCAATTAATTTCTTTCCATTTTTGGTAGAGACCAGGTCTCGCTCTTGCTCAGGCTGGTCTTGAACTCCTGAGCTCAAGCGATCCTCCTGCTTCGGCCTCCCAGAGTGCTAGGATTACAGGCGTGAGCCACCGTGCCCGGCCTCAGTTCTATGTTTTGTAAATATCTCCCACTCTGCAGCTTCCTTTTTTATTCTTTTAATGGCATCTTTTGAAGAATTAAAGTTACTAATTTTAATATAGTCCAATTTTTCGATCTTTTGGTTATAATGATCTTTTCCTAAGCGATTTTCTAGGAAGACAGTCTTTCCTCTCCTTGGTGGCAGTGGCACCTTTGTCTTAAATCTAATGTCCATACACGCATGAGTCTGTCTCTGGATGCTTTGTGTTTGGTCTATTTGTCTATGCTTTTCCCGGTGCCACACTGTCATAATCACTGTACCTGTATAGTAAGTCTCAACATCTGATGGTGTAAGTCCTTTATCTCTGCTCTTCTTCTTTTCTTTCTTTTTTTTTTTGGCTGTTGTTGTGGCAGCATCTCTGCTCTTCTTGTTCTTCAAAATTGCCTTGACTTTGTGTTTTCATAAAAATTTTCATCTACTTGTCAATTTCCACCAAGATCAAAACCAGTTGGGTATTTTATTGGGGAGGGTAGGCATGTTAACAATATTGAATCTTTTAATCATGAACATATTATATTCCTCCGTTTATTTATGTCTTCTTTAATTTCTTGCAGCAATATTTTTTACATTTTAGGGTTGAGGTGTTACACATCTGTTTTGGATTTGGTTAGTTCTATGTTAATTTGTTTTGTGATGCTGTTGTAAACAGTATTATTTCTAACATTTTCTTTTTTTAAATTTAAAAATATTAAGGGATTAAAAATGTTTTAGATTACGTGGATCACTTTCGTAATGCCTGAGTCCTGGCTAAGGGTATGCCCATTGCTCAAATAACATTCATAGTGCCTGTTAGTTTGGTTTTTGACCCCTACCTGCCTGTCCCCTCCCTCCTGCTTGACTTCCACTGTGCACATGTGTGCTCATCAGTTAGTTCCAATTTAATAGTGAGTACATGTGGTGTTTTCCATTCTTGAGACACTTCACTTAGAAGAATAGTCTCCAGTTCCATCCAGATTGTTGCAAGAGGTATTAGTTCATCTTTTTTATGGCTGAGTAGTACTCCATGGTATACATATACCACATTTTATTAATCCACTCATAGATTGATGGACACTTGGGTTGTTTCCACATCTTTGCAATTATGAATTGTGCTGCTGTAAACATTTGAGTGTCTTTTTTCATAGAGTGCCTTTTCTTCCTTTGGGTAAATACTCAGTAGGGGGATTGCTGGATCAAATGGTAGTTCTACTTTTAGTTCTTTGAAGTTTTTGATGAGAGAGAAAGAGAAAAGGGGAGGGGGGGAGAGAGAGGGAGAGACAGAAACTTCCTCCAATTTTCTAATTGTTCTCAGAGGGTTGAATGTAAACATGCTAGTCTACTTTTACTACAGCTTAATATTTTAGTCTCTCTCCATTTCTCCCACTTACTTACTAATTCCTAGTTCAGTGTTCCACAATACGTCCCAGCTGTTTTACACTGATGATCTTGGCCCGGAGTCACTAAAAGGGGCCAAGAGATTTCTGAAGTCACGTTGGGTTTCTGGACGCACTCCTTGGATTCTTTTTTGGCCCATGGGACTATATGTTTGGGAAACACTGGATCCACAGAAGCAGATATGTGGATATCTTTGTGTCTTGTTACTGCCAATTTATGTATTTTTCATAGAGAGGAAAAAATAAGAGTCAGTAGTCATAAGCACTATGTCAACCGTACTACAAGACGAAGTAGGTAGTGTCCTACAGGGAGCAATCCGAAAGACACCAAAGAGCCCTCTGAGCCATTGATCTATTAATACCCATATGGAAATCTATCAGTGGAGATTCAGACTTTAATGATCACCAATGGCCCAAATATTTTTCTATAGGTTTGTTCATTACTGTATTACTGAAAAATGAAAACAATTTAAAGATACCACAATATGGGATCGTTAAATAAATCATAGTATATCCATGTAACATAGGGGTTGGCAAACTAGGGCCCAGTTTTGTACCACTCATGAACTAAGAATGGTTTTTATGTATTCAAATGGTTGGAAAAAAAAAAACAAAAGAAAATAACAGTTCACGACATGAAAATTATATGAAACTCAAATTATGTTGTCCTTAAATAACATTTTATTGGGGTACAGCCATGTTCACTCATTACATACATATTGTCTGTGGTTTCTTTCATGCTACAATGGTAGAGCTGAGTTATTGTGACAGAGATTATATGGCTGGCAAAGATTAAAATATTTCCTATCTGGCTTTTATCAGAAAATTTGATGTAATTTGCAGCCATTTAAAATGATGTCTTATGTAGCCACTTAAAATGATCCTGTAAAAAAGCATTTAATAATAGGAGAAAATGCTCCAAATAGATTAAGTGAAAAAATTAGGTCCCAAAATATTATTGCATTCTAATTCCGTTTTTTGCAGTAATCATATATTATATATCTATATATGCTCAGGAAAAAAATAGCCCAGAAGAACATGTTAATGGGGATCAGTAAGTGGTGACAGAATTATGGGTCCTATTTTCTTTCGGGGTGAATTTTATAATCTTCTTTGGGCTTGTCTGTATTTTCTAAATGTTCTCAATTGAATATTATTTTTGTAATACAAAATAAACGTTAAAAGTTTTATTTTTCTTTAATTCAACCAGAATTGATTCATTTTGGTTAAGACTCAATCTTCAGCATAGCCCGTTATTGCAACCGTTTTCCAGGCTGTAACAGCTCGGTAGAGCACTAGTCTAGATAACTAGATAACAGCTGTAACAGCTCGGTAGAGCACTGGTCTAGATAACTAGATAACTAGTCTAGATAACTAATTGCCACCTGGGAAAGATGTAAGTGGGTGAGCATGGTCCTAAGAGAACTGGGCAGGACAGGTTGGTTTTGACGAAGAGAGTGGAAAGGGCAGATCCGGACCAGGGGGTGTGACTGTAGAGACAGGGCTGAGCTTGACCCTGGCGAGGTCTGGGTAGGTAGACATCAGGATAAGGCAGTGGGAAGGGGGCAGGTGGGAGGGGAGGAGAAAGGACATTACAATTTTGTTTAGGGCCAGTCCTCATCATCAGTGCACATCCAGAAGTGTGGGGTCTGAGGTTTGTACAGGTTAGAATTTAGGGTGCCTTCTTTAGGAAAAATGACATGAAATTACAAATGCAAAATTAAGTCCAAGTATTTTCTTAGGAGGAGAAAGCAGTCACAACAAATCACTGGGTCCAGGAGCTCTATGGGCCTTTCTTCCTGTAAATTTTAGGCAATTGACCAGAAACACCTATAATGGTTCCTGATTGCTAACTGGCTTCCCCTGCCCCCAGGAACTCCCTGCCAGTCCCAGTACTTCCCAGCTCTCACAGGGGTTTACGTAAGCAGGGGACTCTGAAATTTAGGTCTTATTAGCTTCCTGGTAACTCGACTTCTGCTGATGGTCTTTCTCATTTCCAGTCTTTTCAAGCTTTCTTCTTATTAATTCTTAGACTCCTGGATGCTGAAACTACAGGGTGGCGATTTTTCTTTGAATTGCTTTAGGTTTTTTATTTTATTTTTTTCCTCTAGGAAGAGTCTTGCTTTGTCGCCAGGGCTAGAGTGCAGCGATGTCATCATAGTTCACTGCAACCTCAAACTCCTGGGCTCATGTGATCCTCCTGCCTCACCCGCCAGTAGCTGGGAGTATAGGTGTGTGCCACCACACCAAGCTAATTTTTCTAGTTTTAGTAAAGATGGGATCTTGCTGTTGCTCAGATTGATCTCGAACTGGCCCCATGCCATCCTACTGCCTTGGTCTCCCAAAATGCTAGGATTACAGGTGTGAGCCACCGCACCAGCCTCAAGGCTTCAAGGTTGTGGGCTGCTCGTGCCCCAGCTGCTCTGTTCTCTTAAAGTGGAGTCTTTGGCACCTTTCCTGCTTTACTGGAAGGAGGGAACCTGAAGCTAGCATTTGCTAGAGAGGAGGTCAGTAACTCTGCCTGAAATAAAGATTCTGGAAAATATGTAAATTTTACTAATTCATTTCCCCCTTGCTGATGTAATTATGGGTATTTCAAAATTTATTGCAAGTGTCAAATCTTGATTTCACAAGTGGAGAAATTGTTGGTTAAAGGGTCACAGAGATAGTCTCAGATTTTTAGTTTATATTTAAGTAAAATATGTAGCTGAGCATTCCAAGTTCTCAAGGTGTCACTGGAAAATATATTTCCCTGGGTGGCAAACTTTCAAGTAATACTGGGTATCATTTGTCATTTTTTTAATCTGAGAAATTCAACATGCATAGCAAATATTTATTACTTAAGCCTCATACCACTGATGTGGAGAAGGTTCAGCAAATATTATCTTTTTGCGCAGTTGGAAAAAATTGAAGCGTGACGAGGTTGCAGGGCTCTATGTGAGGTTTATCCAGTGAAGCTAGGATATCAGGGAGGGGCGTGCCAGCCTTTTCTTCTTCTCTCCTCCCTGCTGAATTGCTCAGGAGAGAAAGCATGAGAGTGATTATGTAACCAGCTCCTTTGCCCAGATAAGTCAGGACTTCTGGAGAACTGCTCTTGCTTTTCACGGATTGGTAAATTTAGTAGCAGTCTTTTGGTTGTGAGGAACTAGAATCCAGTTGAATGAACACAACCAGGAAATGGGGACTTTATCATTAAAAAAAAAAAAATCAAGGGGTGCCTTATGGAACCCTAGAGTGAGAACCCAGCCACTTCAGGAAAAACTGGAACCAGGAGCTGGAAAGAGTCCAGGCTCTCCCCTTCACTCTATCCCTCATCTCTGTCTTAGTCTTTATCACTGGAGACAAACTTTCCCTGTTTCTTGCATTCATGGGAGAGAATATGGCTCCCGACTTTCAGCTACAGGCAGAGACTAGTTTGCTGGGTTTCTCAGCGCCAATCAGAGAGAATCTGTCTCAGGGACGGGCGCCCAGCCCTGGTCCAATCGTATGCACAGAGTCACATGGCACAAACATGGCTCCAGCAGCCAGCCTGGGTGAATCGGAGGTAGTTCCAAAAGAAAGGGAAGGAACATATTAGCAGTTGGACAAATCACCCCCAAAATATTTATTTTAGGTAGAAATTTTATGAGAGCATTAAAACACTCATTAAAGGCTGCCTTGGGAAACTCAGTCTTCACATTTATTTTTTATTAATTAAAGAATAGGAATTTATTTCTCACAGTCTGGAGACTGGAGGAGACAGCAGGTTCAGTGTCTGGTAAGGGGCTTCTCCTTGGGCTGCAGATGGCTGCCTTCTCGACGTGCCCACGCATGATCTTTTCTTGGTGCAGACAGTGAACAGAGAGCAAGCTCTTTAGTGTTTCTTCTTATTTTTGTATTTCAAAATATTAAGAGGGTACAAATGTTTTTGTTATATGGATACCTTGTATAAAGCTTATATCAGGGCTTTTAGTGTGCCCATCACCAGAATAGTGTTCTTTGTACCTGATAGGTAAGATTTTATCCTTCACCCGTTCCCACCCTCCCCACTTCTTGTTTTCCAATGTCCTTGACATCTCTTTGTGTCCAACATTTAGCTCCCAGTTATTAGAGATTATATATGGTGTTTGTTTTTCCATTCCTGAGATACTTCACTTAGTATAATGGTCTCCAGTTCCAACCAAGTCGCTGCAGAAGACATTATTTCATTCCTTTTTATAGCTGAGTAGTACTCCATGGTGTGTGTGTGTGTGTGTGTGTGTGTGTGTGTGTGTGTGTGTGTGTGTGTATACACACCACATTTCCTTTATCCACTCATGAACTGGTGGGCACTTATGTTGATTCCACATCTTTGCAATTGTGAATTATGTTGTGATAAACATTTGAGTGTAGGTGTCTTTTTGATAAAATCTTAGTCTTCACTTTAATCAAAATATCACTGCAGGAGACTTCTAATTTCTGGTCCAGCATGTAGGGAATGTACAAGTTGCCACTCTGTCCTAACAACAAATAAAAAGTTGAACAAACAGAAAAATCAGCAACTCTTCTTAAATCTGTCAGAGAAATGGGGTCACAGGACAAACAACTGCCCCCAGAGTTGGAAAGATGCATAGGCAGATACAGAGAATTGGAACTTTATGGGAACAGAAACCTATAAGCAGAAACCTCTGCAAGAACCAGTGCCAGGGTAGGAAAGCCTGAACTGTAATTGGTGAATTGTTGGAGACTCAGTGGGGAAAAGTCGGAAAGTTAAAAACTCCAGGGGACCTACTCATAGGTGGGCAACCATGGTTTTTAATATTTTACCCCCAGGATCCTTACCAGGTTCTCTCACAGTGACTGTCAGAGAAAATTCCCCCACGCTCTGGCAGGGAACCACTTTGAGATATGCCAGAGCATTCTGTTCTTGGCAAGGCTTTCCCTCAGGAGAAACTATTTTACCGGAGCCTAACCAACCTGGAGGAAGGGAGATACCCAACTCCAGACCCCTCTAGCCATCCTATCCCACCTAAGGGGAGAAAAAACCTGAGAAGCAATGGTGACGTTCACAGTTCAGAGACACAGGCTCACCAAAAGCCTGAGACTTAATTATAGGACTGTAGAGTGCTGCCTCTCTCCTCACACTTCACCACCCATCACTAATGGCCTGTTGACTATGGTTTCTTTTACTTGGTACATCTTGTCCTCCTTTCGACAAAAAATTATAAGGCAAACTAAAAGGCAAAAAACAGTTTGAAGAGACAGAAGAAGCATCAGAACCAGAGTCAGCTATGACAGGTGGTCAAGTGGGGGGAGAGATGGAATATTCTATGGTACTGTGTTACGTCTCAGTCTTTTGGAAAGCCTGTGTCTCTGGACTGTGAACTTCACCAGTGCTTCTCAGGTTTTTTAGAATTATTAGGCTAGGAATTTTTTTTAAAACTATGATTAATATGCTAAGGGTTTTAATGGAAAAAGTAGACAGCATGCAAGAAAAGATGGACAATGTAAGCAGAGAGATGAAAATTCTAAGAAAGAATATACAAGAAATGCTAGAGATCAAAAACTCTGTAACAGAACTGAAGAATGCCTTTGATGGGTTCATAAATAGACCTAACATTGCTGAAGAAAGAATCTGAGCTTGAGGATATTACAATAGAAATTTTCAAAACTGAACAGCAAAGAAATAAAAAGATTGGAAAAAACAGAACAGAATATTGGAGAACTGTGGGACGACTACAAAAGATAAGATATATGTATAATGGAAATAGAAAAAGGAGAAGAAAGAAAGGAACAGAAGAAATATTTGAAGCAATAATGACTGAAAATTTCTCTAAGTTAGTGCCAGACATCAAACCACAGATGTAGGAAGCTCAGAGAATGCCAAGCAGGATAAATGTCTGGATAATTCATATGCCAAGAAAGGAGAGAAAACAGAATCATATAAAATGCTCAATTAAAAACACAAAAGGTAGAAAAAAGTGTGGAAGACAAAAACAGGAACAAAGAACCAAGGCAACAGATAGAAAACAGTAACAAATATGGTGGTATTAATTCAACTTTGTTAATAATCACTTTAAATGTCAAAGGTTTAAATACACTAAAAGAGATTGTTAGACTGAAACAAACAAAAAAGATCCAACAATATGATGCCTACAAGAAGCCCACTTTAAATATAAAGACACAGATAAATTAAAAGAAGGGGGAAAGATGTCAACACTATGCCAACACTAATCAAACAAAAGTAGGAGTACCTATATTAATTTCATGCAGAGCAGACATCAGAGCAAGGAAAGGATATCAGGGATAAAAAGGAGCGTTACGTAATGATAAAGGGGTCAATACTCCAAGAAGACATAAAAATCCTCACTATGCATGTGCCTAACCACAAAGTGTCAAAATCCCTGAGCAAAAACTGATAGAACTGCAAGGAGAAATAGATGAATGCAATATTATGGTCTATCGGAAATGGATAGATCTAGTAGGCAGAAAATCAATAAGGACATAGTTGAACTCAACAGCAACATCAATCAACTGGATGTAATTGCTTTCTATAGACTATTTCATCCAATGACAAAAGATTGCACATTCCTTTTAAGCTCACATGGAACATTCACCAAGGTAGACCACATTCTGGACCATAAAACACACCTTAGGAAGTTTGAGGGAATAGAAATCATACAGTGTCTGCTCTTGGAACACAGTGGAATTCAACTAGAAATCAATAACAGAAAAATAGCTGGAAAATCCCCAAATACTTGGAAATTAAGCAACACACTTCTAAATAACACATGGGTCAGAGAAGAAATCTCAAGAGAAATTAAAAAGTATTTTGAAGTAATTGAAAATAAAAATACAACTTAAAATTGGGGGATACAGTGGAAGCAGTGCTTAGAGAGAAATTTATGGCATTGGATGCATATATTAGAAAAGCAGAAATATATAAAGTCAATAATCTAAGCATTTTAGGAAACTAGGGAAAAAAGAACAAATTAAGTGCAAAGGAAGCAGAAGAAAAGAAATAAAAATTAGAGCAGAAATCAATACAATTGAAAACAGGAGATCAATACAGAAAATCAACAAAACTAAAAGCTGGTTCTTTGAAAAGGTCAATAAAATTGATAAACCTCTAACCAAGAAAAATAAAAACAAGAGAGAAAATATAAATTACTAATACTAGAAATGAAAGAGGAGACATCACGACAGGTCCCTGGACATTAAAATGATAATAAAGGAATATTATCAACAACTCTCTGCCCACAAATGTGATAACCTAGATGAAATGGACCAATTTCTTGAAAAACACAACCTGCCAAAACTCACACAAAAAGACATAGACAACATGAAGAGGACTATATCTATTTAAAGAAATTGAAAAAATAATTAACCTTCCAAAACAGAAAACACCAAGCCCAGATACATTCACTGATAAATTCTACCAAGCATTTAAGGAAGAAATTATGCCAATTCTCTACAATTCTCTTCCAGAAAATGGAAGCAGAGTAAAATCAAATCTGACAATGTATGACAAGACTTATACACCACAACCAAGTGGGATTTATCCCAGGTATGAAAGGCTGGTTCAATGTTTGAAAATCAATTAATGTAATCCATTACATAAACAAACTAAAATAGAAAAATTACATGATCATATAAGTAGATGCAGAAAAAACATTTGGAAAAAATCCAATATCCATTCATGATTAAAACCTCTCAGCAAACTAAGAGTAGAGGGAAAATTTTCAAATTGATTAAAAAAAACCTACAAAGAACCTACAGCTAGCATTATACTTAGTGGTGAGAAACTTGAAGCTTTCCCACTAATATCAGGAATAAGGCAAGGATGTCCCCTCTTAGTACTGCTTTTCAACACTGTACTGGAAGTCCTAGCTAATGCAATAGGAAAAGAAAAGGAAATAAACTGTATACAAAATTTGAAGGAAGAAATAAAACTGTCTTCGTTTTCAGATAACATGATCATTTATGAAGAAAATCTGAAAGAACAAACAAACAAAAACCCTCCTGGAACTGGTAGGCAATTATAGCAAGTTTGCAGGATACAAGCTTAACATAGAAAAGTCAGTTACTTTACTATAAACCAGCAATGAACAAGTGAAATTAGAAATTAAAAACACATTACCGTTTACATCCCCACAGTGAAATGCTTAGGTATAAATCTAAGAAAATATGCACAAGATCTATAAGGAAAACTATAGAACTCTAGTGAAAAATATCAAAGAAAAACTAAATAAATGGAGAGAACTTCCATGTTCATGGATAGGAAGACTCAATATTGTCAAGATGTCAGTTCTTCCCAATTTGATCTATAGATTCAACACCATCCAAATAAAAATGCTGCCAAGTTATATTTTGGATATCAGCAAACTGGTTCTAAAGTTTATATGGAGAGACAAAAGACCCAGACTAGCCAACTCAAGATTGAAGGAGAAGAGCAAAGTTGGAGGACTGACACTACCCAACTTCAAGACTTAATTATAAAGCTACAATAATCAAGAGAGTGTGGCATTGGTGAAAGAATAGACAAAAATATCAATGAAACAGAACAGAGAGCCCAGTAATAAACCCACATAAATCACTTTGTCAAGTGATCTTTGACAAAGGAGCAAAAGCAATACAATGAAATGAAGATAGTCTTTTCAACAAATGGTGCTGGAACAACTGCATATCCACATGAAAGAAAGATGAATCTAGACATAGACTTTACACCCTTCACAAAAAACTAAATTAAAATGGATCATAGGCTGGGCACCTGGCTCATGCCTGTAATCCTAGCACTCCAAGAGGCTGAGGTGGGAGGATCACTTGAGGTCAGGAGTTCTAAGCCAGTCTGAACAAGAGCAAGACCCCATCTCTACTAAAAATAGAAAAAATTAGTCGGGCATGGTGGCACACACCTGTAGTCCCAGCTACTTGGGAGGCTGAGGTAGGTAGATTGTTGGAGCCCAGGAGTTTGAGGTTGTAGTGAGCTATGATTATGCCACTGTACTCTACCCAGGGTGACAGAGCAAGACTCCGTCTCAAAAAAAAAGGATTAATAGACCTAAATGTCAAATTCAAAACTATAAAACTCCTGGAAGATAACACTGGAGAAAAACCTAGATGACGCGCTGGGTATAGCAATGATTTTTTCGATACAACACCAAAGTATGGTTCATGAAAGAAATAATTGATAAGCTGGACTTCATTAAAATGAAAATCTTCTGCAAAAGACATTATCAAGAGAATGAGAAGACAAGCCACAGACTGTGAGAAAATATTTGCAAAAGACACATCTGATAAAGTACTCTTCTCCAAAATATACAAGAACTCTTAAAACTCAACAATAAGAAAACAACTCAATTAAAAAATGGGTCAAAGACCTGAATAGACACCTCACCAAAGAAAATATACAAGTGACATCTAGGCATATGAAAAGATATTCTACATCATATGTCCTTAGGGAATTGCAAATTAAAACAATAGTGAGACACCACTAAACACCTATTAGAAAGGCCAAAATCCAGAACAATGACCACATCAAATGCTGTTGAGGATGTGGCACAAGAGGATCTCTCATTCATTGCTGGTGGGATGCAAAATGGTACAACCACTTTGCAAGACACTTTGCCAGGCTTTTGCAAAAACTAAACATCCTCTTACATGGAGGAATTTCTAAGCCAGGAAAAGAAGAGTGGTGAGAATGGCTGGAAGAGTAAGTCAGAGAAATAAGACTAATCCTAAGGAAAGGCACACACAGATAGCTTTTAATTTAGGTAAATCCATAAAATATACCCAGGGAATTTACCGATACACACAGTTCAAGTTCTCCAAGTTCTGTATATGCACATTAACTACTTAGCCAAGCCGGCGAAGGAAATTAGGATCAGTGTCAAGTTATAAGAACCTTAAAATGCAATGTTTGTGATCTGATTATATTTTCCAATGTAACTTAAGGGAAAATGTGGTCATCTCATCTGTTGTTTTAAAATGATGAGAAAAATAGGCTTGATATTTTTGAAATGATATCGTTCAGTTATTCTAATCTCATCCTATAAGGTGTTGTTGTCGTTGCTGTTTTTAGAACAGGTTCTCATTCTGTTGCCCAGGCTGGAGTGCAGGGCACAATCACAGCTCACTGTAGCCTTGAATTCCTGGGCTCAAATCATCCTCTTGCCTCAGCCACCCGAGTAGCTAGGACTACAGGCACATGCCACCACACCCAGCTAAGTTTTGGGGTTATTTTGGTAGAAATGGGTCTCGCTATTTCACCCAGGCTGGTCTCAAACTCCTGGCCTCAAGTAATTCTCCTACTTCAGCCTCCCAAAGTACTGGGACTACAGTTGTGAGCCACTGTTCCTGACTTCATCTTATAAGGTTTTATTTTTGTTTATTTATTTTAAGTGAGAACTCTATGATGTCTACTATGCTATATTATATACAACTAAATATCAAAGATAGAAAAGTCTCTAATACTGGTAACCTTTAAATGATAAGGGGATTGTTCAGGGGGAGTTCTGAACTGGGCTTCTCCTACCATGTTTGGGTGGCATGTTTCCTTCTTGCTTCTTTACCGCCCACTCATAGTTTTACTTAAAACACTTGTCTGAGTTTCCTGTAAGAATAGAGAATTTTTTTCTTTCCTATCCCTTCTCCCATCTCCCTTCCAACTTCCTCCTCCTTCCTCCTACCTACAGGTAACCTATATTAATGATAAAGTCATATATGAGGGGACTTCAAAAAGTTTGTGGAAAAATAGAATTAAAAGATAAAAATAAAAATCATAAACCTTTTTTCTCAGCATAAGGTCCATCAAGGCCAACACACTTTTGTAAGTGATAATCATGCCATTTAGTCCATCCATAAAGAACTGAGAGTCCTGGGAATTTATGTCAATATAGTCTTTTTCTCCATTATTAACTAATGAAAAATGGGTGTACTTTAAAGAATTTTTAAGATTAGGAAATAAAAAGAAGTCAGAAGAAGCCAAATCAGGACTGTAAGAGGGATGCCTAATGATTTCCTATTGAAACCCTCACAAAATTGCCCTTGTTTGATGAGACAAATGAATAAGGCATTATTGTGGTGGAGAAGGACTCTCTGGTGAAGCTTCTCTGGGTGATTTTCTGCTAAAGCTTTGGCTAACCTTCTTAAAACACTCTCATAATAAGCAGATGTTATCATTCCTTGGCCCTCTGGAAAGCCAACAAGCAAAACACCTTGAGCATAACAAAAAAAACTGTTGCCATGAGCTTTGCTTTTGACTGGTCCATTTTTGCTTTGACTGGACCACTTCCACCTCTCGGTAGCCATAACTTTGATAGTACTTTGTTTTCAGGATTGTATCGGTAAAGCCACGTTTCATTTCCTGTTGCAATTCCTCGAAGAAATGCTTTAGGAACTTGATCCCACTTATTTAAAATTTACATTGTATATTCTACTCTTATCTGCAGCTGATCTGAGTGCAGTATTTTTGGCACCATTGAGTAGAAACTTTGCTCAACTTTAATTTTTCAATCAGAATGAAGCTGAACCACTTGAGGTGTCTACAATGTTGGCCATTGTTTCTGCTGCTAATCGTCAGTCCTCTTCAATTAGGGCACAAACAAGGTGAATTTTTTCCTCGCAAATTGACACGTATGGTCTGTCGCAGCAGGCTTCGTCTTCAACATTGTCTCATCCCTTCTTAAAATGAGTTATCCATATGTTGGCTGCTGATTACTTTGGGACATTGTCGCCATAAATTTTTCATAAAGCATTCATGATTTTACCATTCTTCCATCCAAGCTTCACCATAAATTTTATGTTTGTTTTTGTTTTAATTTTAGCAGAATTTACGTTGCTCTGATAGGGGCTCTTTTCAAACTAATGTCTTATCCTTCATAGTGCCTCAAACTAGATCCTGTTCAGACATGTTACAACAAGTTAGTATAAATTTATTTTGGTGCAAAAAAGTTTTGAAATTCATGCATGGTTTTTCATAATATATATTTTCCATGGATTTTTTTGCAGACCCCTATTATATACTCAGATAGTATTTTTGTTTATTGTCTTTATTATATAATCTCTTCTACAGTTTTCTTTCTCCACTTAGCAGCAGTACTACATGGAAATCTCTCCAATTAAGTGGCAAGAGATGAAGCCTATTTTTAGTTGCTGCATCATATTTTACAGAATGCACGTGACATTTATTCAACCATTTTCAAAGACAGTCTTTCACTCTTTTCCTAGTTTTTGTGCCTCTACAGTACTGCACAGAACATTTTTATACATATGTCCCTATAAGTTTTGCCACCTCTTAATTACTTCCAAAATATGCCCCAATTAACCTATTTTGGTACAAAAAAACAAAATGTGTTCTGATTTTTATAAAATTTTGTTTAATTAATCACCCAGAGAACAGATTGAGCTTTCATGATCTTTATATTTAATTTCTCATATTTTGGTGTTTCTCAATATGTTCCTCTTTACTTAAGAAAAGATGCAGGAGTCTCCAGCATGCTGTTTTTAAAACTCAACTTTCAAGAAGTTTATTCATGACTTGGATTAAAAAATAAAAGGTTTCCCCTTGCCTCCAAAATTTTGAACATAGTTTTAATTTAAGATGTGTAAACTCAGGGTATGATTATGAAGTAAGAGTTATTTCTAATTATATACATAGTGTTTGAGATAGCATTGTCCCATATCATCTTTTAGAAAATTTTACAAATAGGTCAAAACAGGTACTTCTCAGCATATCCTCCTGTAGTAGTCACAGAGATTATAACTAAAGCCAACCTTTTAGAAAAAAAGCAATTACTGGGATATGGTGATTATTGTTACAGAACTCCAACTAGAGTCCAAGGCTAGAGCAAACCACGTGATGCTGTCAAACATTGCTATGAGGCATTGGAAACATTGGGGAAGCAATTTGTTGAAAGGTCGTGCTATACAATGTGGAAATCCCAGTTCTGAAATAATTCAAAATACATAGACTATATTTTCATGAAAATTTTTGTCATGGCTTTTTGTGTATATAAACAAAAAATTGAAAGTTAACTTAAATGTCCAAAAATAGGAGAAAGGTTAAATAAATAATCATAGAAAGATTGGATGGACTATTATGTGGCCATTTTAAGGGAAGGTTAGGAAGACCACATAGCAATATGGACTTAAAAGAATAAAGCAGGCTACAAAATTATGTGTGCAAATTGGTTACAACTGCACTAAATAAACATAAGGATAAAAGGCCAGTGAGAAATACACTTACATCTTAACAGTTGACTATATGAGTTTTGAGAAGGAGGAGAGCTTTGAGTGATTAAAAAATTCCATTGCCCAAATTTTCTGTAACTGTGTTAAATTACTCCTATACTTTCTAAGAAGAGATAATCAATTAAGAAAATAGATTTCTGATGAGCTAATAAAGAAGTTCACCCTTGTGAACCATTATCTGGGAGTTATCCATATTTAAGTAACACGAATGAGGTGACAGTACATGTTTTCATAGCAACAGCATCTTTTGAAGGCAAAGAATATCTGAGAATAGATAATGCTAGAAAGATTTTTGTTTGTCGTGTTTTGTTTTCTCAAGGTATTAATTCAGAATTAATTCAACTGAAACAATAGCGTAATCTACAAATAAATAGGAAAGGGAAGCGGACAGAGTTAACTGTGATGATGAAGTTCAGAGAAGTATGAGGAACAGCAGCAAATACCTGTGTACCCTGAATCCAGCTCTGTCAAAACCTAGTATGTCCAATTTTGCTTATAATAAAAAATTAAACATTTAATGAGAAAGTCCTCCTTATTCCATTTTCCTCTTTTCCTTACCCAGAGATAATCAACATCATAAATTTTGTTATCATCTCCATGCATATTTTTATATTATTACTACATTTGTATATATCCATAAATAATAAACAGCATAATTGCAGGTTTTCACACTTATTGCCAATGATGACATCCTGCATACATGATTGCGCAACTTGCTTTTGCACTCAGCATTACGGTTGAAGATTTATCCACGTGGACACATGAAGCTTTAGTTTATGTATCTACCTGTTGTAGAGAGTAGTCCACTGAATGAACATGCCACAATTTATGCTTTCTCCTGTTTAATTAGGTTGTTTTCATTGCAGTGCTGCAATGAATGTTTGTCTCTGCTTGCACGCATGTGTGACAGTTTCTCTGCAGTGTATGCTGTCCTTAGAAAGTCAAGTCACTGGGTCACGGAGTAGCTTACCTTCAACTTTATTAGGTAAGACCAAATTATTCTCCACAATGGTTGTACCAATCTATACTTCCATAAATAGTATGTGGGCATTCTTGTAGCTATAAGTAGTCTCCAGTACTTGGTGTTATCAACATTTTAAATTTTGACAATCTGACGGTGTGAAATGTTATATGCAATTTGCAACTTTCTGATTCCCAGTGTGCTCAAATATTTTCTCATTGATTTATGGTTCATTCAAATTTTCTTTTCTTCTGTAAATTGTCTGTTTATGTCCTTTGCTCATTTTGCTATTGTGTTGTGGTTTCTTGTATCAAATTATAGAAGTTCTGTGTGAATTTTAGACACTAATCCTTTGTTAATTGTATCCATCACAAGTGTTTCCTCTTGGTACCTTGACTTCAATTTTGTTTCTGATAACTTTTGTTGGATGTAAGTTAATTTGAATGACTAATTGTTTACATTATGGTTAGTTCTTTTTCCTTCTCATTTAAGAAATTTTATTTTTTAGGGAAATCTTTCTTTCTTTATAATCATAAAGATATTCTTCTATATTTTCTTTTGAAATCTTAAAGTTTAAAATTTGTATATTAAATCCCTAATCTACCTGGGATTTATTTTATATTATGTGAGTTAAGCATTGAATTTTAACTTTTCCTTTTGGATAAGTAGCAGTACAAATTATTAAGTCACCCATCGTTTCTGCAGTGATTATGACGGTGCCTCTGTCACATACTGTGTTTCATATTGGTTTGTTTCTGTACTCCCTACAGATGGCTGTATCTGTGCATCTCTAAGCCAATTTCACATTGTCTATTATGGTTTGAAATAAACCTAGCTGATAGGCAAGTTCCCCAACCTTCTTCTTTTTCAAAACTATTTCAGTTATTTAAGTCTCTTTGCTTTTCCAAATGAAGTTCAGGGTCAGCTTCTCCTGTTTCGATTTTGACTAGTCAATTTTAGATTATTTTGGAGAG
>RJWJ010031108.1:0-19460 GCA_004363605.1 Indri indri
GTATAAGAAGAAGAATACAAACTCAATAACTAGCCTCTGTTGACACATAAATAAACTCACTATTCATTTATTCCTTTAATCAACTGGCTGTATCTTGGTTCTGTAACCCCTAATAAATGGAATTGTTAGTGTTTCATAAGGATGTGTACATCCTAGCAGTCTCGAATGTCACACCAGGGAGTGAAGCCCAGACAACGCTGTCATATGGAAACACCTGGGATCAAGGGATAATGCATTAGTTAAGCAAACTAACCTTGAGCCTTTGGAACTGAAATATCAACAAAAGGATAAAATACATTTGCAAATTGTTCTTCCCTGTGGACATCAGCCAGGCGTTTGTTCTTTAGCCAACAGCAATCAACAGGCATAACATAACCGTAAAAATGCCAGCCGAGGAGATAATCCAATAAATAAAGAAAAATCTGATGGTCGTGCCGTGGAAAGTGAGCAATGAATAAAAATAAGGGAGTGGAGGGTTGGGTAACAGTTGAACCCACCTTAATAAGGGAGTCCTGACCACTAACATAAACTTCGGATAGAATGCCGTCTTTAGTACATGGTTCCTAGCACACGAACCAACCACATGGCATTCAGGGTACCTAAAAGAATGTGCTAAAACATACTGCAATGAGTCCTAAGTGCATGCTAAGTGCCGGGCACCAGCTCTCTGGGTCTTCAAAGGGCCAAATCCTGCCAAGTCCTGCCACGCTGCTCATCCAGGACCACAAGGGATGGGAAGGTAGACATGGTTCAGTGTCTTGTAAGACTGGCTCCTACCTTTCAAAAAAATTTACACGTATTGAGAGATAAAGGAGGAAGGATGAGAAGGCGAAAGGAAAAGAGACTGATGGAAAGGGATCTACCTGGAAGGTATCTATTAACATCTCACTGAATAGATATCTACACAATTACCAAGAATCAGGCACGGTTATTCCTAGCGGGTGGGCTCTTTTTTGCCCTCTCAATGCCTATAATTTTGAATAGTCTTTCTCCTTTAAACATGGATTGCATCTAAAGGAAAGTAAGTTTGCTTACATTTTTAAAAAGAGCTTTCTCCCTACTTTCCCTTCCCCAAGCAGCCTCCAGATCCCAACGATGGTGTCCACAAAGGGGTCCCAGAGACAGGAAGGAAGGTGGGGTCAAAAGGAACCGAAATACACTGAACTCACTGAGATTAGGGTGAAAGACCAGAGAGCTTCCCTTTCTGAAGCACGACAGCCAGAAAGACCCAGGACCACTCGACTTTAGCACAAACCAAGCGAATGATAAGTCCAGAAAAAGGAAACTGGGGACCCAGGGCCACCCTGCCTGAAAGGACAGCAGGTACCAGCCTGGGAAGGTGCCCACGTGTGGCCCACGCCTGTGGCCTCCTTGGCTAGGGTTACGGGAGAAGTTGCTGGGGGTGGGCAGGTCTGGGCAGAGGGTGGGCTTGATGGGAGATGGGTTTTATTTTGTTGCTCGATTCTTGGAAAAGGGTATGAGGGGGGAAAATTATTGATGAACTACTTTGTCATTGTTAAGAGTATCGCTGACACGTTCCCAGCAGGCTGGCTGCGAGGCCGCCAGCACCGCGCTCACCGAATGCCTTTTGTACCCCAGACATGTGCTGTGCGTTAGGTAAGGTGTATAAATTATGCCTGGCCCGGCTCGTCACCCGGGCTCGGGGCTGAGCACTTCTCGCCTCCTTTTTGCCTTTGTGTTCCGTTTCCCCACGGCGCTTGCCTCAAAGCAAGTGGAGCTCCTCAGAGAGAACATTAACAGGCAGAGGCTCCGGCTCGGAGTAAATATTGCAGGATGGAAATGCGGAGGGAATTAGACTCCTTTTCCTTGCAGGCTTTGGAGTGCTGGGTGAGAAATAAATAATGAGGGTAATAATGGGCCGGCTGCGTCTCTCCCCCTGGGTGCGGAGCATCTTCTAAAGTCAGAGTGGGGCTGCTTGTGGTTACAGATTCAATCTGGAAGCCAACGAGATAGCCAGCCCCGGTCAGGCGAGCAGGTGGCCCCCGGACGGTTCCCCGACAGCTCTCACCTGAGGGAAGGTCTCATCCCCATTTCAGCCTCATTTTGTGGACAAGGAGTCAGGGGAAGGCACGTGGTCCCCATCTGTCCTCCAAGAGACTGTTCTGAGTTGCCACCCTAGGCAACTACGCTCCCACCCTCAGAGTCTTTTGGAACTTTGGGTAAAATTGGAGCAGCAGGGTTCAAGTGAACTGTGCAATGAATACCTAAGTATGTACTGGACACCGAGCCTCTGGGCAAACCTGCTAAAAAGTGGCCAGAAACTTCTAGGCCCTTCTAGAAAAGAGCTGAATGTCCCCACCAGCTGCTGCTGCTTCTTCCCCCTCCCTATCCGATCGCTGCTGCTCCAGTGTTTTCTGTGAGCAGGAACTTTCAGAATTTCTCCGATAGCTTCCTCTCGTCCTGCTACTCCCAACCATCTCCCCAAATGAGGGGCACGAAGGTCATTTACAATTATTTCCATGTGGTCAAAGCCGCAGGTCAGTCTCCTGCACTGGAACTTCTGGAATCAGATCTGGCTTCAGGAGGATGGAGTCTGCACGGTGGTTTCTACAGGAGCACCTGTCGGGTAGGGGACCCTGGCCACAGGCAGGCTCGGGTCGGAACCTGAAGCCTCTAAGAGGCACCCCCGGAAGGTGCTCAGGGCAACTCTGAGGAGCCCACAAGGTGGACGTGAAGAGGTCTCAGAACGCGGGGCCGGCACGTCCTCCATCCGGGCTGTGACCCCAGGCAGAGGCGATGGGCACAAGTGCTGCGAACTGAGGGGGCAAACATTAGTGACCCTCCCGCCACCAAATTCACACATCCTCCGATCAGGGCCATTATACAGCCTTCTAAAAAATCATCGCTCTGGCGAAGCACCAAGAGAACAATTAGGGATTAACCAAAGTGCTCTCTCTTGCCAGCCAGAGCTTGGGCTCTCAGGGGACCAGGGGCAGTTTGCACCGAAGCTCTTTGTCTCTGACACTCCCTCATCTGTGTTTTCTATCTCGTTAGGAGAGGCATTTTCCCTCCACTGCATGGAGGACTTCCACTTCTAGGTGTCGGTTAATTGTTCAATTAGTATGATCCCCATGTCCGAAGGCCTGAGGACTATAGTGACATGTATTTTCTTTAAAAAAAAAAAAAATTAAAACTATTCAAAATAAAAATATACATGTTGAGTTTATTGTTACTACTGGTTCCAACACTTATAAATCCTTTATATGTTGTATCTTCCAGGAACACAATTTTGACCCCAATGAATGATCTACCTTTAAACTGGCTGCCTTTGGTAAAATCATTGCAAGAAAAAATGAACAGATTAGAATTTTATATGATTTATGTTGATGCCCAACTTCCAAATTGTACTCAAAGTACAATTTACTTCAACTACTGAGATAGAGCTAAAATCAAAGTGGGGCTGGGTATGGTATTTCACACCTGTAATCTCAGCACTTTAGGAGGTGAGGAGGGAGGATCGCTTGAGGCCAGAAGTTCGAGACCAGCCTGGGCAACACAGCGAGACCCCGTCTCTAAAAATTACTTAAAAACATTAGCTACGCTTGGTGGTGCATGCCAATTGTCCTGCTACTCAGAAGACTGCAGCAGGTGGGTCACCTGAGCTCAGGACTTTGAGGTTGCAGTAAGCTATGATCTCACCATTGCTCTCCAGCTTGGGCAACAGAGTGAGACTCACTCTCTCTACAAAAATTTTCAAAATTTGTAAAAATCTAATTGAATCAAATCAAAGTGGCCCCTTATATAATGCTGCCTTTAAAAAACTATTCCAACAAAATTAATCATGTATTTTTCAAAACACAGCAGCCTCCTAAAAGCCACTTTCCAAGGTCCTCAACATTCCAAATGATAACTTCATAGCCAGGGCTGAGAAATGGGTGCCATAGCTCACCCCATAATATAGAGCCTATTCATAAAGAATAAAACAGAATTATCTGTAATTTCTTCATTTATTTAGAACAATGAGCTCCATACGCAACAGTCCCATGGGATTGTGGGTATTCCTTTGAGGTAGACAAGAGACAAGAAGATAATTGAGGCACAAGGAGGAAGAACCACCTGCCCAGGAACACAAGTTCAATGGCAAAAATCAAGTTAAAGTGCAAGATTTTCTTTTCTTTTTTTTTTCCCTCTATTGTGCTTTCTACCAGGTCATGGCAAAAGCCTGTGGAACACTGCTAAGAAGTTACTTGGATGTTAGAGAACATCTGGGCAATTTTTTTTGTAAGAGATATTTTCTATCTTGATTTCCACAGCAACAACTTCATTAGGAGACAGACAGTATCATATGCATGTTTAATAGAAAGAGTTTTAAACGATACTAGGAAAGACTCGTGCTCTAAAGCACTTCAAAGCACGAGCCTTTTCTCAACGCAGTCACAATTTCATTTGCCATTTTAAAACGGTCAGGGCCTCCCTGTAGCTGTCTCCATTGGCATGCCGTCTGATTCCTCCCCAGCACAAGAAAAAAATTCCCTTTCTGCAGAATAAAGACTCATTTTCACAAAGGACAAAGAATCCTTGGACAGAGACAAATCCAGAGTGGGAATAAAAAGTCAAAACATACTCTAGGGAAGGTCATCAAAAAGATGATCCAGGTGATAGCTCTCTGAAACATTGCTTGTAATTATGTTAGGCATGGGGGGGGAAAAAGTAGAAAATAAAAATAGATCCAGAGCTTTAATCACACCACCCTAACCGCTGGCTATTTTGTCTTCTCTGCTTCCTGCATGCACATATTCAGGCACATTTTATATAGTAGTAATCTATTTTATATACATATAAATATATGCACACACACACACATGCATATATATACATATGTATATCTACAATACACATTCTCTTTTTTTACCAAACATTTTCCACGTTGCTAGACAGCCTCCACAATTCTTTTCAGTGGCTGTATAACAGTACATCAAATTGCTATGCCATCATTTGCTTAGTCATTCTCCTCTTATGAAACTGTTAGGTCGCTCAGGTCACTGGTCTTTGGTAGTCTAGATAACAAACAATGAAATGAACATCTTCATGAATATAGGGGATTTGTTGGGTTTTTTTTTTTTTTTTTTGGTTGCATCATTCCCTATGAGCCTATGTTTAAATAAACAACCTTCCACATTCTCGCTGATGAGAAAACTACATCGTCCAGTTCATCACGTTTCCGTGACACCATCGCCTTGCCAGTGCTCAGCAGGGACACTTTCAAAGCAAAAATCAGAAGCCACTAGCAAGGCTGATGTTGGCGTTAGTGGGACAGGGCATAACGCCAAGGACTCTTCCCTCTGATTCTAAGAGACTGGAAATAGAATTTTAACTTCTGCGCTCTGTCTCCCCAGAACCACAGTCATTTCTTTTCCCTTTAGAGGCCGTGGGACCCGGCCATGTAAGTATGGCAGGACCCACTGGGCACATACTTTTCAGTCCACAATCTGATGTAGCTCCTATCAGAAAACCGTATTTACATTTCCACCTTTATGTGTAGTCTTCTCACCAGAAGGGATAAATAAGTTGTTCTGTTACTGAAGGAGCCAGCTCCTCCAGACAGCCGCAGTAGCAAAGATACTGAGTTCATATAGAAATCGTCTCGGTGAGAAAAGGAGGATAATGTAAAGAGAACTGTTGCTTCTCCTTGCTCTTTTGAGCACCGTTTCTGCAATCTGATCATTTCCACCCTGCTGTTCTAAATGACTGGGTCAACAGGGAGAGAGACTCGCCTTCCGGTAAAGGGAC
Source organism: Indri indri (assembly GCA_004363605.1). Classification (NCBI taxonomy): domain Eukaryota; kingdom Metazoa; phylum Chordata; class Mammalia; order Primates; family Indriidae; genus Indri; species Indri indri. The sequence continues at coordinate 5,752 of RJWJ010031108.1, forward strand.
AGGACACCAGGCGGTGTGTCCTGCCATCCACGCCGACTCACTCCCCAGCCTTGAGTGAGGCCCTGAACACCCCCGTGTCCTCCACTCGACGTGAACCACTCTGGTACCAGCGCCCGTTGGGAAACCAGACGCACAATTTGTTTCATCATGTTTTCCTGCCAGTGTTGTCATTGACTGTTCTCTTCTATTTCACGTGAGTTGTTTTTTGAAAAATCATCTAACCCAGGCTCCATTTGTAAAAACAAAAACAAAAAAATACAGTTATGTAAAGAAATGGATGAAAACTAAAACAGCCCCATTTAGAAAACAAAAGCATGAGTCCGGGCTGCTACGGATGGGTTACACTGAGAACACGGCAAAGTCTAAAAGGCAGTAACAGTCGACATCCCTGCACGGAGGCTCTGAGCTCACACTCAGCCTCCAAACCGTGGAGCGGGAGCCAGGCTGCAGTACTGGGATCGCCCTGGATTATTCCGGGGCATGCTCAGATTTTGACCCCTAAAGAACCATCCCCTTCCCGTACTCTGGCAACTTCTGCACACACACCCCTCGGAGAAAGCAGCTGCCAGTGACATACGGAAACCCAGCCTGGTACCACTTGAGAAGCGCAGCACCGCAGGTTTCCCTAAAACATAATTTTACCAGATATCTCAGCGTTTTTCCCGGAAAGAGAAGACATCACTGCATAGTTTCCAAGTGAAATAGTTTCAAATGTCCTACATTTGGGCTGTTCGCAGAGGCTAATATTTGAATCCACTTGGGAGACTCTGTCCCCAATTCCGATGCAATCATCATGACCAGCGGGGCCTGGGAGATCTTCGAGGTCAATATTAGTTTTCACCAATCGCGTCCAAGATGGACTTAAGTGATACACGGGTGTGGGTCTGTTTTTCCCAAGCAGTGTTTACAGCACCCCTCCTCTCCTCTGTGTAAGCACAAGGCCAGTCCTCAGGAACTCTACAGAAAATCACAATGTGCATAATGTCCGCATTCACACATTTTCTCCTTCTTGTAGAGCAGTTCCCTTCGCTCTGGTCCCAGTCCGTATTTGACCATTAATCCTGCAAAACACGTTCTGCCTTGATCACTACGAGAAACCTCAGCTGAGAAGGACCTGGTAAGGTCATGTTCCACGCCCATTAAATTAATGCTTAAGCTACTGTTTAAGAGCAAAAAGTCAGCCTGTTGGTGCCACAGAGACAGACCAGGTGGTATCTGAGGACTCAGACAGTATTCAGCCCATCGACCGACTAAGCTCATGGCCAAAGTAGTCACTGAGATAACTAATTAACAGCGGAAAAATTCTCTATTGGAAGGTGGGTAGGTGCTGTCAGGAGAAGAAATTAAGGCTTCACATTTTATTTCTTTTCTTTTGCTTGAAATGTTAACACCCATAGTAAAATTAGCAGCATTTTATCATCTTTGCTTTTCATATCCCAGGCATTTGTTTCTTAGAAACTAAACAGAAAGGGGCAAAAAAAAAAAAAAAATCTACTCTACATAGAAATACATAGTTAACTGTCTATCCCTAGAATAACCAAATTACTCCTAGCCCTGTTTGTTGACCTCTCAAAAAAACAAAACTAAAACAAAAATAAATACAATAACAATATATGCCATGCATGTATAAAATTAGAGGCAAAAAATAGTTAAGCCAAGAAGTTTGTGATATTTTTTGTACAGCATGCTCACAAACCGAAAACAAATTTTTGATTGCTTATATATTCTGAAGTGTTTCCTGCCTACATATCCTCAGAAATCCCAGGAGCTTTCCTGGACACATGGAAAATTTCAAGTTGAGCCATTTTTAAGTTATCCATGAGTAAAAGGAGAAAAAAAACAAAAAAACATGGAGTGGGTGTTTGAATTTTTCATAAAAAAGGAAAAAAGTTATTCAGCTCTTTCTTTGCCTTTCCTTGAGTTACTTCACAATGGCTGAACACATTTTGCCCAAGATTCTATTTTTTTTTTTTTATTTTTCAGAAAGAAGAGAATCATTTTTGTGCTAAAGCCAAGTATGAATGTATTCAGCATGTTCTATACAAGTGAGCACCGGGGAATTCTGAAGGCAGATCTATGCGTTACCGTAAAACTAGCATTGCCAGACACAAATCAAATCACACATCATAATGACAAATAACCGCAAGAATTATAAAGCAGGCACGTCCTTAGTATCCATCCACCAAAAAGAATTAGATTTTTAAAATTATTTTAAAGTATTTAACATAGAAATAATCATCTAAAAAGTAGATATCATTTAATGAAATACAAACACTACAAAACACTGGCAACTTGGGTATTGGCTGGAGTTTTCTTTTTCCAGCTGTGAATCTCTAACAAATACTGCCCTCAAATTAAAAGTATCCTAGAGTCTTGGCAAACCACACACACGTGGTATCTAGCATAGATGACTAGCCATCGTGTGCCAGTAACAGCCAGGCAGAGAGGAAGAGGAATTCTGGAATGTTTAAAGTAGAAGAGTTGAGCAAGTTAAATAGAGAGTAGAAGATGAAATTGTTTTGCAGGGAAACACCCCAGTCAGAAATTCAGTGACTGGCTTCGTTTCATGAATCTCACATAAATATCTGAAGAGATTGCCGACATCGTAAGCCAAGAGGAAAAACATGCATTTAAAGAACAAGGAGAGAAGCCAGAACATGAAATAATCATTTCGCTGGACGCCCTCCACTTCAGATACCATTGGCTGAAACTCCTACTAAGAAAGAACAGAGAAAATGGATGAGAGATACTGCCTAGCCAGGAAGGGAAGAAACTTTGCTTTTATAAATAAACTTGTCACAGAGATAGGCCACACATCAGAAAGGAAAGCGAAGGGGGACCCAAAAGGAAAAAGAGCCCATGGTCATGGAGGCCCTCTGTCTCCTATCTAGGCTGGTACAGAAGGGAAGGGGAAACCCAATATTAGCATTGTCTGGCCATGGTATTTTTTTCCCCCTTCTCATAATATAACTTTGTGAATATGTTTAAGAGAGTGTCTGCTGTTATTGGTCTAATGAGCTAACTCTGAAATCTGAGCTAAAGACAGCTCCCTAGCGGCTGCTCACTGTTCCACAGACCGAAAGGAAACTCCTTTCAGGGGCCCATCAGGGCGAACCACTGCTGACAGCTTGGAACGGCACAACACACAGATTTATTTCACAGACAGCCACAGACAGGAATTTAGCACCCTGTGCTGGCCTCCTGCTTAGTGGAGAAGGTGTTAAAATGCAACGATGCAGAGCTCTCCCTTGAACAAAACCCAGTAGCGACTAATCAAGCGGTCACCCGTTCCCCGGCAGAAAATACCCAGCGACGCGCAACTGAGCACCGAGTGGGAGGACAATCCTGACAGCTGCCGCCGGGCCGCCGCGCTGCAGCTTGAGAGCTGCCTCGGAGAGCTCTAAATATTTTGCATGACCTTTCAACTTACAAATTAATTGATTTATAAACAACGGCAAATGTTATTTATTTATTTATGACATCTTGGAATGCCTCCCCTCCATCTGAGGGCACAGCGCTGAAGAGAACATTCCCCGATGCCTGCGGATCCATCAGACCCAGAGAGGGGCTCTTTTCTCTCCTTCCTTCCCGAAGGTTCCATGAACGGAGACCTACAGGCGTGGGCAGAAGCGGGCACTGATGTGTAGATATTTACCTGCCTACACTTAAAAAGCCCATAAACATATTGGTACCTACAGAAAATAAGCACATAAACTTTGTTTTGCATATGTGCATGTAAACATACAGATGTGTGACGGGTGTATACACACACGTGCACATATATATCGCTAAGGTAACCTTACCTTCACATTGTAGCGAAAGTTAATAACTCCGCTGCTATGGACTCTGAGTAAGTGCCCAGCAGTTGACAGGCTTAGCTCTTGATGGATAAAGGCAAATTATATTTATCGAAGTGATTGAAATTGCATCCCGGTAACTTGGGGATTGTTTCCAAGGAAATTGCATACAGTTGGTAATATTATTTATATTGATTATGCTGCTAATCTCGCTCTCACTCACACATGCTATGGTTTCTTATTTTTAGGTTGTGTTTATGAAACAACCAACTTGTTCTAGTCAAAGGTGGAGGAAAAGAGGTACGAGGAAGAGGAGGAGGAAGATGAGGACAAGAACCATTATTCCTTTCACGTTTTCTGTGTCGGGGACATCCCTCTAGGTCCCTTTGTTTTAAATTCCATTTCGAGTGGCTTTAGATGCTGTCCTCACTTATTGGATCCCCCATAAACATCTCTCTCTCTCTCCCCGCCTCAATTCTCAAAGTTTGCCAGTAATAAACATTACTGCTAATGGCCAGCAAGACACTCTCTCAGCCCAGTGCCGTGAGCACAGCCACGCAGCCATGGTGAAGACAGAGGTCCTTCAGCTGAAACGCCCATCAGCTTCGCAGCAGGTCTTTAATAAGCTGAAACATTATGGGATGGTGCCATGGACTAAAAAGGACCTTGAGCAAGAACTGGACACGTCTTTGCCACATCAAATCCACATTCGTTGCTACAACTCAGTGTCAGCCTCCCTGGTGTCATTCTCCAATCCGTTAGCAGTCTTAAGGGAAAACAACATTTATCTGGACTTCTTTTTAAAGCAGCGTATTATCATATTTCTGGGACCTGTGCACAGCCAGAAGCATCATACGTCACATGGATCATAAACAGATGCCCAGGCAAGCTTCCCCTGGCGGAGCACCTTCTCCACACTGGGCGAACCTCGTCCCACCTCGCCGCGGTAACTTTACAAAGGGAGCCTTTAAATAACCCAAGGCTCAGAAACCCCAGGCGGGGAAAGAAACTTCGTCACCTCGGGAAGCCAATCCATCCACTCCCATTGCAAGGCAGAAGAGGAAAATGCACGCCCCGTTTATTTTTCTACTTCTGCTTCTTTGCAAGCATATCATTTCCCCAGAGTTCTTGCGTCACAGATTTTGGTTAAAGGAATAGATTTTATTTTTGTCCTTGCAATCCAAAGGTGGGTCGGTGGAGAGGAAGCCACAGGTAAGACATACCAAGAGAGATTTTCCATGGAAGGTTGCCTTTGCTTGGTAGAGAGAAATATGCATATTGAGGTTCATATCATACTCCCCAGTATAGGGAACATCAGGGTAAGTGTATTTTTAATTTACATGAAAACAGCAGTTAGTAGGGATACTATACAATGAAAAATAACTAACTTGAAATAGCTGGTGAAATTTGTCTTGGTCCCCAATTAAAAATCACCTAAGTGATTCCCGATGCATTCAAAGATTGTTTCTCTCACCGTCATTCTCATTCTCGGTCTCTTCGCAGAGTGGGTATCTCCTATATGAAACAGGCCCTTTCGTTTATACTAAGTGTGTTTGCATTCCAAGAGGAAATCTATTAAGAAAAAGATGAAGTGTGAACCGAGATGGGAAAAGGTTCTTAACTTTTCCACTAATGGACATAGTCACCATTTTATGTACATAGGGATGCTCTGCCTCTGAGACATTTTCCGTATTTGTGGTGCTTGCCAGATTTCAAACAGGTGGTCCTAGCAAGGCACACAGATGCAAGAAAATGCTGTCCCTGTCCCCTGGCTCCCAGCATGTGCTGGGTACACTCCCAACTTCCCCACGCCGCTGGCCTTTTCTGTGAAGCATTAGACAAAGTCTCGCATGGTACAGACCTTCTGCTATTCATTCATTAAACAAATATTCACTGCTACCTACTATGTGTTAGGCATTATTCTAGATGTTGAGGATAAACCAATGAACAGAGAGACAAAAAAAATCTCTGTAGCTTAGTAGTAGGAGGGAGGCGACAGGTATAGACAGACCAACCAACAAATCGATGAGTAAAATATATAGCATCTGAGCTGGTGAAAAGTGTTACAAGGAAAATTAAGTCAAGAAGGGGGTTAGGAAGGACCGGATTGGGGAGGGGTGCGTCACTGAGGTGACACTTAAGCAAAGACCCAAAGGACACTGGACCCAAAACGTCACACTGCAACATACAGTCCCAGTTCTTAGATGTGGATTGACCGATGAGAATGACGTCTGCGCCTTTATCAGTGGTCCCAGCACTCCTTGAAGCAGTATCTGCTGAGCGTCTGCCCTACGTCAAACACGTTGCAGAAGGAACATGGAGGCGGGGTGGAGGCAACTTCCACCATGTCTGCGGCTCTGTCTGTCTCCTCCCTCTCCCTCGCTTCTTAAGGCAGAGATAGAGCATCCCCTCGTCAGTACTTGGGATTTCTCATTTCAGACACCCCCAAATAGCCAATCGATGTGCTCCGGTTAGAAGCATTCCGATTCCCTGGCTCTCTGATCCACGTTACTGTCAAATCAGATTTCCGCTCACCATTAAAAAAATCAAGGCAAGCCACAACAAGATGACTCCGTGCAATCTTGTATCACAGGTAAAAGAAAACCTTGTCGATATGAAATCAGACAGTGTAAAATTCTCTCCCCGAGGAACCTGGCATTATTACATCCCCCATCAATCACGGCATTGTTTCTCCAACAACTGTATCAGATGCAGCAGTCTGTCACCCCGCCAATCCCGCGGTCTCTCTCCTTCAAGCCGGGGAAGTCAGATACCAAACGATACCGGGCCCACCAAAATCTAAACTCTTCCAAAACATTTCAAAGCCCTTGTTTGTTTCCAACAATTATCAACTCTCAAAATTCTAGGACTTTAGTATTATGGGAATTGGAATTTGACCTACACATTTATGTATGAGCTATACCTATACATTTATGAGAAAACTCAGAGTTTTATATAGGCATATATGGGGAAGTACCATATATACATTATAATAGGATAATATGTTATTGAATGGCATATACTTTAAATCTTAACTGATCAAAGATTAGTTTCTATCCCAGACATTCCATTTAATAACAGGTAACAATTCCTCCAGCCCATATTATAAATCTAGGCATTGTTCCAAGTATCCAGATATGGCAAACAGATATACCAGTGGGTCCAGCAAACTTCTGCCCTCTGGTTTTACCATTTTTTTTTTTGGTGGGGCGGGGGGTGGGGGGGTGGTAAAGATTTGGGGTTTTTTTTTTTTTTCTGTAGATACTCCCAAAGTGAGTTAAAATTACAAAATCAAACTGAAGCTTAAATATAGATACTTGCCTGGATTTTGAATTTGCTATTTATCTCCTTGTGCAATTAGGGAAAAAACATTTCTCTCTCTCTCTCTCTCTCTCTCTCACACACACACACACACACACACACACATATAGAAAAGTTGACTTTAAAGGTTTCAATTTCCTTTAATATTTTCCCTTTGTCCTTGGCACCGATAACCCAAAGCAAGTGACAAAAGGACCTTGCCTTGGCCGCTGCGTAGAAAATGCCTACAGTACATCCACCTTATGCACCTTATTTATAATCCTCTATAAATTTGCCCAAAAGTCATGAACTACATAATACTAATTCTTATAGGTTGACATATTTCCCTGATCTTTCATGAGCCACATGGGGAAACAGTTTTCTCCCGATCTGAATGAAGAAGAAAAACAGTGATCCTAATCAACCATTTGCCCTCAGTGGCTTCCCTAAACAAATCTGGGAAAGCACTTAAAGGCTTGGGAATAACCATGACCCTGCTTGATGCACTGTAATAACCCTACCTAATTATACTGATATAAAAACTAATTGGAAAGATAGCAAATGTCAGGGTAAGATGCAAATCGTAGGGTGTTAATTGCTGAACAGGTGCTGGAATAGAATTAAATGAGCATTCTGATTAAAAGAGTAGAGGGAACAAATGTGGACCCCGATACAAACTTGGCCATGTGACTTCTTCGGCGGTCCATTCCACCGGGGAAAGGTCGTGATGCCGTGACCTCTGTTTTGTGACGGGTAGGCCAAGGAAATAATGATGACCACGGAAGAAAAAACAACCCAGCAACAACATCAACATGACTTCCAGACCCGACTGCTAAATGTGAGCCCCAGAAACCTACAATGTGCCCTAAGAGTGCTTCAGTACACCAATGACCCTGGATGGAATCAAGAATGCACAAATGCTCACCTTTCCCTGGCCACAAAGCCACGCCCTGTCACCTTGAACCATATCCCTGCCCCCTCCCCCAAAATACTGCCAGAGTGTGAATGCTGCTAGGTGCTCACTGCACATTTGTGGGCCAGCCAAGTAGTTGATTGATTAATTGAATCAACAGCATCGTGTGCCTTCAACAACTTGTGATAGCCTGAGAGCAAGGACGTTGGGGTGGGGTGACACGGAGAATCAATCTGAGGTTCCAATTGCTATAAGTCAGTCATTCTTATTGCAAATGGTATCTACTGACGCTCTAGCAACCCAAACTTTAAACTACACATATATATATTTGTGTATACACACACACACACACACACACACACACACACACACATGAGATTTCCTCCTTAGCCTGGTCTATTAAGAAGGATGCTTTTTCACAAACTTCTGGTGACTTGGTCAAGCCTTTGGCCAACCATCATTAAATTTCCTGACATGTAGCAAAGTCTAGACCAGTGGAGCCTACATTCTCAAGAGAGAAGAGACCCTGAGGGCAGTGGCTTTAAGTAGAGAGCAGCTCCTTAGCTCTGACTTAATGTGGCCCCTTCCTGACATCATGATGCCCCGCACTCCTCTGCCACCTAAAGAAGCCCCCACACCAGAAGAAATACTCTAGGTCAAGGCCCTGATGTTTTTCCCAACACATCACCTCAAATAACCTAGCAGGGAATTATTTCATTTCCAGGTAGAATGCTGCAGCTTAAACATTCTTTTCTCCCAATGGTTTGCAGGTCTTTGAGATTTATGCTGCCAGAAACCCAAACCGGCTCTTTGGTGCGGGGAGAGGGAGGTAGCACAGTCTTGCTCTTTCTGCTGGTTTTCCCACTCCACCCCATCCCAGCGGAGAGCAGCGACTCCTTTACGATGCTTATTCCATGTCAGGGCCTCTTAATCCGGTGTCTACAGACTGCACACCATTCAGCCTACTTATATTTGGTTTTAGTGACATAGACTAGGAGTAGCAGGGAACAGATGGCAGCAAAGTTGGTTCTTCTAACTGGGACCGTGCCTACTAAAGCTAGAATATAGAGCTGATCAACCTAGTTTGCATTTATTCATTCATTCATTCATTTTTTTTTTCATATTTAACCCATTGGCCTCTACTCATACAAGGCCAAAGAAAACAATACGATGGTTACATTGGACAACGCTCCGACTCAGTGATCCAGTCTCAAAGTACAAACAGAGGAGGGCCCAAATGCTTTAAGAGGGAAATGCGGCTACGGGAGGCATGGGTGAGATTTCACCTTGTTTATTTATGCTTTTATAAGGACACCGAGAGTACTAATAAAACAGGATGGGAAAGAGAAAAGTTTTGCACCAGTATAGAGATGGGTGGGTAGAACTTTCTCACTCTTTCCTTTTCTTTGATCTTAAGAAAAGTCACTCTCTCTTGCTCACTTTCTCTTTAAGGAACAAAAATAAACTGTCTCCTGAGTAATAAAGGCAAGACACATGCCAGTAAAAATTGGTTAAGGTCATCACTTCTGAAGGTCAAATGAGTTTTAGACAACATGTCATGTGGGATCACCATTCAGCACATTTAGTTAAATGGTTAAAAATAATAAAAAATGATGACAGTCATGGAGTTGTGTGCTTTTTTTTTTTTTTTTTTGGAAAAAAAAAAGGCACAGAAGTCAGAAAGAAAATGAGAGAACCAGATGTCTGAAAGGAATGCTGGGAAATGCTTAAGGAAAAGATTTCTCCCACCCCCAAGCAAAAGCTTCCCCAAGGATCTTTCGAGACTAGCTGTCAGAATCTGAAGCCAATGCAACGTTGTATATCATTTGTGTATGTTGCTGTGCAGTTCTCGCATTTATTTATTTTATTTTAACAAAAAAGACCCAATAGGGAAAACGTTTTTTAAAAGGATGGCAATTCAAGTTGACCCCAATGTGAAGATTCCCCAGGTCCCTGGTGTGTCCACCTTGTCTCAGTTGCCAAAAGACACCAGAAGTTGTGTGGCTGTGTGACTAGACTGGGACAGAAAGAGGCCAGCCTCACACTCGGTTTCTCTGCAAATGATAGCAGTGACGTAAGTGAGGAGAAGATGCCACGATCTCTCCAGCCAGGGGAAGATCCCTGTTTCTGATACACGAGAGCATGAACAGGTCAGAGTCAGGAGGCTGTTCCTAGATGCAAATGAGCTCTCCTGGGATGCGCTGGTGGCTCCAAAAACAAACCCAGAATTCATTCCGACAGCTCGGTCTGGGTTCCAGGTCATGTCGCATCCTTTGACAGGGCCACGTGGGCAGCCAGGCCTGGTCCCTTTCATGATCCATTTGCTTTCACAGGCCACAGCTCACCCGCAGAACCAAAAAAAAACCTCCTGTGCCAAGCGATGCTTTACAACTCCAGCAAGGCCACCGCAGGACTCAAGTTCCAAGTACTGCTCATTGCCAGTGACAATTAGAACAATCTGAAAATGTTCCTCCCAGGAAAATACACTCTTTTTTGTTGTTACAGGGGTGTAAACGCCAGCCAATCTCTTTTGGCACCCAGTGCTGTAAGAAGTGGTTTCCCTGTGCCACCTCTCGACAAAAACGCCCTCAATGAGCGTCCTCCAAGGACTGGCTCTGAAAAGGGGCTTTGCGTATCAGGTTAATGCATGCACTTGGCACTGCCCAACTTTCGCACCAAGGCTCTGGGGTATGGGGTGATAAGAGCCAGGTTCTGTTTGTTAACGATAAGGCAATTATTTCTTTGGTACTTCATAGAAGAGGAAAAAAAAAAAAATCTTACAGCAAAGATTCAAACAAGGATCCCAAGGGAGACAACGGAACTTGTAGGTTGGAAAAGTTTTTTTTTTTCTTCACAGAAGCAAACAAATAGGCCATTGAGAGCCACAGAACAGCCAAGGCTAAGTTACGGACAAACACCGTCAGTGGGCTCCCGTAGAAGCCCTCGGTAACTTAGGGAGGGGAGGACAGGCAGCCAGAGGGAGGAGGGCCAGAAGACAGACAGACAGACATAAAATGAGAGGAAAGGAGAGAGAAAAGGAAGAAAATAGAAGGGAGCAGGGAGAACAAAGGGGTAGGGATGAAATAAGAGGAGAAAAAGAACACAATGTGCCCCTGGTAGCACTTCCCCTGTGTTTGCAGACTGAAGCCCATGAACTTGGAGGAGTAAATATTACATTTTATTTTCACTGACCCCTAACCAAAACATACCATTTCCTTCCATTTTAAACGTAGACAAGCCACAACCATATTATGGCTTCGTAGTATTCACTAAACCATCAGTAGAGTCCACGGCAAAAAAAAAAAAAAAAGGTTAAGGACCCCAAAACACTGGGAATGTATTAGGCATCTTCTCCCTTTGCAAGCAACATAATATTTCAGAGGATAGGTATGCATGATTTTCAGTTTGGCACAGGGATCCCTTCAATTATTTACTTCCTTGGGTCAGGCTTTCTGCCTCGAGGCCAGGGTTTCCTAGCTTTCCCTGGAACTCTCTAATGTGCAACAAGTTTAGCCATCAAATGCTAGGAAGTTTTTCTGAGGTCATGGCATTTGATGGACAGCTGAGACTTAGGGCCACAGCTTTGAGGGTCAGGTCCAGCATGGTAGTTCTGCTCAGCTGGTTCCCACTAAGCCTGTAACACTCAGAAAAAAAAAAAATGGCAGGTTGTGATGTCCCAAAGAAGTATGTCTCTGAAGTCTCATTTTTAGTTTCCTACTAGGGAAAACAAGCTGGAGACCAAGATATACTTCAGACAGCACGGATGTCCATCAAAGCAACTGGGCTGCTTCTAGTCATTCTTCCTTGTCCCTAGAATTCCATCCTGGGTTCCCGGTTCCATGGCACCACCCACCTGTGGTCAGGGTAGACTAGTATCCAGAATTCGGTGGACCACTGACCCATGACCTATGGGTCAACCTGCTAATTCAGGCCCTCTGCCACACGGGGAGGAAGCAGCGGAGCCCACGCCGTCCAAAATTCCCACCTCTTGTTCTGGCATCCCAGGGAGATCAGGCAAACTCACCACTAGCCCTGTCTCCCATGGCAGCCAGGTGCTTAAATTTATTATAGCACCTGCTCTCTGTTTCCGAATTTCTAGGCCAAAGTCATCTCCCACCCCACGAGGCAGGGAGAACTTAATTGTAACCTGAAGCTACCTTTAAGCTGGATTAAGTTGGAAATCTTCAGAATGGGAACCACACTCAAAAACACCTGCTTTACCAGGGATTAAGAAATGAGGTGGCAGCCACGTTCGAGGTGGCACCAATTTCGAAAGACGTCGAGCACCCCTCTCATCTAAGGAAGGGAATGTTTTAAAGAACAGGAGGGATCCTCTTGGAGAGGTCCTTACTTGTCCACAGCTCCACCTCCTCTGTGGAGAAGGAATGTTTCTGCCTGACAGAAGAGTTCAGAGGACTCAAAGGATGAGGTACGCCCACGTGCAGGCAGTGCCAGCCCTCGGGGGTACTACAGGTCAGGCATGGGATGGACAAAGATGCGAAGCAAGATGGACCCCAACCAAAACCATGCTCACTCAGACTTTCCTCACTGCCTAGTTAATTTCCTTCCAACCTCAGTGATGGGAGTTAGACAATTGCATTAAAAACTCAGAAGCCACCATAAAAATAGAAAATTATTGCTTCCTGTCATGACCAAATATTAAACACAGTGCACACCTAATGACTAGATCCTTCCCCAGGGAAGAAGCTTTACGAACAATAAAATCCCAGCAGACTTCCACTGTTTGGGCTCGGAGGTCTCATTATGAGCTCACTGATCCAATACAATTTACAAGCTCAATGGACGCCACTTGCAGTGAAAACCTCCAAGCCCAAGTTATAAACGGGACACCTACAGTGAAACCAGCATTTCATTCCTCATCAGGGGAATGAAGAAAGGAGGACTTAGGGAAAAGGCATTAGGGTGGGAGTTGATAATGGAAATGTTTCTGATTGCCCAAGCAGCAATCAAGGTCAGACGCCCCACTGGACATGCAGGGCAATGGAGAGAAAGCGAGAGAGACCCCGAAACAGAGGGCAGGAAGAAAGAGGAACAGAAAACAAAGGAAAGGGGGGGATTGAGACAAGGGTGGTGGATTAAAGGGAAGCAAAGGAATTTTAAAATCCACCATCCCTTTTCCCCATAGGTTGACTCTACGTGACATCAAATTTTCAAAGTTAGATTTTTTTTTTTCCTTAAGTTCACTAAGTTATCTGGATACATGTCTAAAGGGTGGTTCCTCTCCATCCTGTGACTCACCATCTGGATGATAAAATGCATCAGCCACTCTACATTTACTTGGGCAAGTGTCAAGTGAACGGTTAGCGTTAAATCGAAAGTCAAGCCTGGCTCTTGTTCAAACGTCAGCCACGACCAAGCAGGGAGAGTGGAGCTTCTCCTTTACCTTTAACTCTGTGCAATTTATCACTCAAGCCTAAACAATCCCACATGTTTAAAGCGCTGAAGGAGGAGACCTGGGGAGGGCTGAACAAAGGCTTTTAGGGAAGTCAGACTGAAAGTGCACAGGGGACGGACAGCGGACCCTAAGCAAAAGCAATCCAGGGAAGGTGACAAGTCCATAAAGCAGGGTCTAGACAGAGCATGAGACCAAGGCACCAGGAGGTGACAAAAAAGGAGGCAAGAGACAGAATGTGGGGGTGGAGGGGCTGGGAGGAGAAACTGACAAAGAACGTTAAAAA
>RJWJ010031109.1:0-19451 GCA_004363605.1 Indri indri
GCTGTTTCCTTGTTCCTACTCAAGCTACCTTACAAAAACCAACTGTTCTACCATACCTGATTGAGTGCCTGTCTATTTTGTAGACTGAATGCTTCCAGATGGCTAATAAATGCCTATTAGATCTCTAAAACTCAATTTGATGAAGTTTTATTCTTTGACAATTTGATGTCTCATATTACTCAGGGACTCCTCTCTTCCCTCATTGCATATTTGCTTTTGTTTACAGCTTTCTTTCTGTACAATATAGTTTTCTTTCCCGAAATTTTCTTTTTTTTTCTTTTTATGATTTATTAACATCTTCCTTGTAAACTGGAAAAAAAGAGGCTTTTCAGATACTTTCTTAAGAATTTTTTCTGAATTGTGCTGCCTCATGTTTTACTGGCATTTTATAGAATTCATTAACAACTTGGCTGCCCGCTTACCTCAATCTGACTTATATTTATAGAAATAGCTTACAGTCCTTTTGTAGATAAAATTGTGTTTTTAAAAAAAGGAATAAATGTACAAAGAAAATAATTTCTGATACTCTCTAGAATCTGTTTAAATATGACTGCTTGCTCTCAACCTATCAACCTAAGGGTACCTTGTTAGGACAAGATTAAATAACAACTATGATAAAATTGATAGTTTATTGGCTGTATGTTTGTGTTTGTTTTGTAAATGTTTTGCATTTACTTCTTAATATTGCTTGAATATGAATAAATTTTACATTTTGTGAAAGTCAACCTTCTGTTTATGTCACTAATGTTTTCTCAATATGATGAGCAGACAAATAGACCTGTATAGATCCATCTCTTTGGGATGAGTAATTTAAGAGTTTTTTTTTTTTTTCTAGGTCAGAAATTATAAATAGTTTAAAGAGTTGATGAAGTAATCTATTTTTCTGTTAATAGTTTGATATGTTAGTGTCACTTTAACTATAACATTTTAATTGGGGACTTTCAGATGGAAAAGGCTGAGGAAGTAATTGGCAAATGATGCCTATAAGCTTTTAAATATTAATTCTACTATTTATCCACAATCTGTTCCAACTCATTCAAATAAAAGAAGAATGTCTTACACACCATAAAACATCTCTCTAACTTCCATATTATAGTTCTGTGCAAATACTGTGTGGCACTAATGCCCAGAAGCTAAGATTATAAAAACATTACCCTAGAAACATCTGATGCTATATTTATCACAGAGAGTATATAGATGTCAATTTTAGTGGTTTTGGGTCTAAAAAGATTTTTAAAATTCTAGTTTTCACTGCTCTATTAGCATTATAATGCTACAAGAAAAAAAAATCTGACAGCTCCATTATGGATTTATGCAAATTACCACAAACTAAGCAAAATAGCAGACACATTTATATGAGGGGAAACTGTTCCTAAGTAGGTGCACTAGAATTCTTTCATGACTGTCAAAAAGCATACCCTGTGAACTCTTTCTTGAATTAATTTAGAATAATTTCCTCCAAATATAGAAGTCTTCAGACTATCAACCTACAGTGGCCTTCTAAATGCCAAGCAAACATTTTTTATTACACATCCTATTTGATTATGTGCAAACAATTAACTGAAAAGAAATTCCTTTCACAGTGTTTCAAGGATTTTTAGTATTAAATATTTGCTAACATTTGAGTTTTAATTGTTTTGTTTTTCAATCACTATTTGGCTATCTCACATTCTGCATATTAAAAAAAAGTTAATGTCTACTTCTAATTTATTGCCTTTCAACCTCAGAATGCTCCCTGTCCTCATGATATGATACAGAATAAATTAGACCTCATTGATTTCCATTATAATCATAGCTATTGTGTGGCCTTCATCATTATGTCTGTCATTTGCTTTCTTTTCTCTCTTAGGTAAATAATGCCAATATTTCCAATTATTTTTTAATAAGTTCTAAATAAAGGTCAGCCTTGTGCTTTTCACTGGGACTATTTTACTTCTCAACTTGTTTAATCAATTCTTTAAAAGTTAAAGTAAGCAAACTTGACTGTTGCATTCAAGATGAAAACATACTTTGATATAGAATTTTGATTGCTTTTTTCATTCTGGTAGTGAGTTTGAGAGGGATTTATCACAGCCTGTTAGAAACTTGCTTACAAACTGCTTACATAAACACAAATATTTGAGATTGTGCTATATGGATTTTCATTTCTTAAAAGATTAAAACCCAAAAAGTATTTCATAGCATAAAAAAGAAACCTCAATTACAGAGTAAGTAGGAAGAAACCTGGCTTAATTTATGGATAAAATATCTAAATTTTACAATTAATAAATTACATCTTACATTTTCAGATATGTAACATAACTTGAAACAGGTTATAGTTTTATATCAAATATATTTAAATCAATGTAATCATTATTTTAAAAGCTCAACTCTACCACTTGTACTAATATAGAAGAAAGTGATACCATGCTCATCCTTCTTCAATAGTGAGAAATTCTGGGTAAATGAAGTAATGAAACTAGATACATGCAAACTAATTTGGACAAAAATGAGAGTGCTCTTATTTCATTACTTTCACCTGTAACTAGTTTTATCTTTTCTTTTCAAAGATGACTTAATTTTATAATAGCTACTGGTAAAGAATTGGAGTTATGTGAGTAAATATTTGAGTTATGTGACTAAAGTGCAAATGGCTAATAAATATATTTTTAAATGTTCAATACCAATAGTATCAAAGATGTGAAATAAGGCAGTAATCAGAATTTAGTTTACTCTTATCGGATTAATAAATTATTGTAAATACTCCTTTCCTGCACTTTGAAACATGTTGGTGAGTAAGTATGTACACTGATAAAGACCTCTGGAAGGACAATATGAGTCACCAGCCTTCATCAAAACCCTTCACAATGTACAATCTCACTTTAATATTTTAATATTTATTGCATTTATTGCATTTTTGTTCATAACAGTGAAACCATAGACCCATATTTTAAAATCCACCAACAAATTTATTAATTAAACTATAGTACATGCCTTAAAAAACCATGCAGCATTACATGTAATATTTATTGATATCAAAAGATGTTTGCATATTAAAAATTAAATAGAAAGCAGCCAACAACATAATATGAATATGTGCAGAAAAGAGCTAACATACCAGGCCTGACTGCTATTCTTTGAAAGGTCTACAAAATTGACTCTTGGCAGGCATCTTAGATTTTGGGAGGGTTCCCACCATCATTAATTAACAGATGAGAGTAGTTCATTGTGCTTAAACTATGCAAAAAAATATAGTTTATACTGAACACCTGCTTTTCTTCTGGGAGTCTGGAATTTGGGTGTGTGTTAGGCAGAGGATGCCTACGTGATCAACTACCAATAAAACCCCTGGACACTGAGTCTCTTAGGAACTTCCCTGGTTGATGACATTTCACATGCACTGTACAATTCATTGCTCAGGGAATTAAGCTTGTCCTACACCCTGCGTAACTCTGCTAGAAGAATACCCTTGGAAGCTTGCACATGGTTTCCAGGGACTTTACCCTATGCACCTTTTCCCTTTGCTAATTTTGCTTTGAATCCCTTCAATGTAAGCAACCATACTCTTGAGTATGACTAAGTGCTGAGTTCTCCTCATGAGTAATTAAACCTGAAGGTGGTCTTGGTGACCCCTCATGTAGACACACATGATCTATTTTTGAAAATACAAATAAATATTTATGAATAAAAAAACCCAAAATAACATGTTAAGAATATGAATGGTGAATCATAAATAATTTTTCTACTCTCAGTCATCAGTATTGCTATTTATCTACAATGAGTTTGGGTTACTTTTGTAATTTAAAAAAATAGCTATTTAAATGATGTAATTATTTTTCTTTTGTACTTCAAATTAAAATGAGAACCCTAGAACAGATGTAATATTTATAATAGTGACCATATAATTTAAGATAGTGAAATAAATGGTCAGTACTAAATACACAGAAATAAGGTGTGTACTTTCATTATTATGACAAACACCCAAAATATTATTAATTTTTTCATTGCTTCAAAACGTTTCATTACTTGCTAAAATTGTCTTGTTATTATGTTTCCTCTTAACACCTTCACAAACAAAATTAATTAAATTCAGAGCAACAGCTAATTCGTTTTTGTATTTGATGTTTTAAAAACTTCACTAGCTAGTTCTTTACTAATAAGTGAGAAATAGTCAAAAACTGGAAACAACCAAATTGTCCCTTATTAGATGAATGCTTAAACAAACTGTGGTGCATCCATACCATGGAATACTTCTCAACAATAAAAAAGAACAAACTATTGGTACATACAACAGAAGAAAACAAAACAAAACAACACAGAAATTTCGATATGTGGCTAGCATTTTAACATTTTTGTAACATTAGTTTCCTCATAGCATTAATTTTCTTAACAACGGTAATTTATTTTTAGGTCTGAAGTGTTATTGAAATGTTTACTCGTTATTTACTCATCTTCATGTACTTAAGGGAGATAATTTAGAGAAAATTTTTAGGAAAAAATGAACAAATGGACACACAAATGAGCAAATTTACACATATTGGCTAATTTGTTTCTAGTGAAAAGAAAACTGCAAAGGAAATTATTTAGATAAAATATATGAATAAGAAATTTAAAAGTATGTGTTAAATTTATTTACAACAAGCTCTTAATTTACATGTGTATTAATTTCCAAATCATGTCACCTAACAAGAAGATGGAAGTTTTTTTCTACTTAAAGTGAATAGATTGCAATGATAGAGTCTAACATTTTGTTCTTTGAAGAAGAGTTCATAAAATTTAAATAAATCACTTAGTATATTATTCTATATTGTTTTCATATATCAGAAATAGAGAACATTAAGTTGGAATTTAATTTAATTTGGGTCTGGGTGGAAGCAGGAAAAGATGCTAATTTGTATGTTCAATGATAAGGAAAGAAAGTACAAATCTTAAAAATTGGTGAAACTAAATTTTATAAGTTTCCATTAACATAAAATTTGTTAAATGATTTATGATACTTCACATGTCATAAAATAGAAACTTAGAAAAGACAAAATTCCATGTTAAGAATATATATTTCATAATTTTAAAAAGATTAAATAAAATCTGATCATATTTATCCTTTATCCAGAGGGTTGCATTCTCTTTCAAATATATATGAAATGAGCTACATTACATTTCAAAGTACATTTCGCATGTTAAAATATACTTCTTATCTGGTGCATAGCAAGAAGGTTTTCATTATTACTGCTATTTATTTGGAGTTGGTAGGGTTTTTTGTTTTTAATGGGGCACATTGAAGGGAAACTACAAAGAATGTTTGTTTTCCTTCTATGTTTAAAACTGCCATTGAGGTTTTCCACCCCTTTTCACTTAATGGGAAATTTCTGGGCCACTCGATTGTTTAAGGTCTTTGGTGAAATCATGCAGTCTTTAGTGCTTGACTGTTTATTTGGTTTGTCTTCCACTGCGGGAACAATTTAGATTGTGTGAAGAATGTGCCCAAAATAATGAGAATGATTGACAGCTGAGTGAGATTAAAAATCCCATAAAAGCAAAAGAAACACGAAATATATTTTTTTATACCTTTAGGCTTTTTCTTCCTGTTTTTTAAAGCATTTTGAATTTTTATGCAGTGAATTCTCATTTAGCCTTTAAATAGCTGGATCCCATTTTATATGAGCACACTACAAAATGCAAAGAGAACAAAAGCCAAATTTCTAAGAAGTATTTATGCCTTCCTATCCTTGTTTTAATGGTACAGGACAGGTGATGGTGATTTTTATTCTTAAACTAGCATATTAAATAGTTTTTATTTCATTTATTGAAAAAAAATGCTCACCATATATAAATTTCCAAAAGCAAATTTTATGTTTTCCAACTGATTTTGTTCTTAGAGTCTAACACCCCTTATTTTTCTACTGATCACCAAGAATTTCACAATCCTGGCTTTTAGAATTGTTATATTATGATGCCTGATGTTAAAGTAGAATCCAGAGTATCACGGCTTCCACCCCCAATATCTCACCCTCTAAAAGCCAAGAATAAACCAGCATGGCAGAAAAAAAATTTCCAGACTTCATATCAAAGATCAGACGACACGGGGTCTAGAGAAATGGAAGGGAAACTGCCCTTTATAAAATTAATAAATGGCTGCAAATTTGGAACTGTGGTAGGGATCTGAACTCTGCAAAGGTATAGGCATTTGAAAAATAACCAGCCATTGTTCCCTAGCTTGCTTTCCTATAATTGTTTACTACATAGGCGTGACATAGCTAATAGTCATAAAGATTCTTAGCTTTTTAATTGGTCCCGTAGATAACATCACTCTTGTGACACCTAACTGTGGTCTTTGAGATACCTTCCAGACCCTGTATTCCAGTGGTCGGACTGACCTAACCAGATCAGTGGCCCATACCAAGGAACTAATTCAATTGGTCTTGTGATCCCTACCCAGGAACTGACTTGGTGCAAGAAGACAATTTCTGCACCCCTATGTTTTCTCCCCAAACCCAAGCAATTAGCACTACTGATTTCCTTAATCCCTGCCTGCTAAACTATCCTTAAAACTCTATTCCAAATTTTCAGGGAGACAGATTTGAGAAATTTCTCCCATCTCCTCACTTGGTGCCCTGTGATATTGAACTCTTTCTCCACTCCAACTCCTGTTATCTCAGTGTATTGTCTTTTCTTTGCATAGAGGCAATATAACCCAGTTGGATGATAATAGAAGGATACCCAGACTTAAGTTTCCTTTTTTTTTTTTTTTTTACTTTATAAACTTTTTAGCTAAACTAATAAAATATTTTTTTCTTCTGGTCTTCCGAGAACATGTTTCTTTTGGAAGTCTTACAGGAATGATAAGCAGCTGATTGAGAATAATATTTAGGTGTTAAGTTTCCTGAAGCCATTTAATAAATCAGTCTCTCACCTCTCTTTTCACTCTTCTCCACCTGTTCATCAGTGATGCCTGCTCTGTGTAAGGGCTACATGTGCTGAGCTGGTTGAAGTTTCTTGCTGACAGACTGTACTGCCAAGATGACCCTTAATCTCTATTCCATCCTTTGGAAGGGACCAAAGTAGCATGGCCATGTCAAAAAATCTAAAAGCCAAGACAATTTTCAAATACTGTATCTTTTTGACGTTGAGAGACAGAGTAAATAGTCAATTTTCTCCAGCTCACAGATTTATAGAACTGTTCTGATTCAATTTCAAGGAAAATTAATGCCAGACCTGTTGATTAACATGTGTTGGTTTTAAATAAAATAATATAAAATTCTTAAGGACAGCACAACTTTTCTGAAGAATTTATACGGCATCATCTGTCTATATTTTAATTCAGGTGTGCCACTCTTTCAATTTACAGATGACATCCTTTGATCAAACTTTACTCAGGCTCCTCTGAATCCTCTTTTCAGTTAGACCTCAACCTTTGGACTTCCATGTTCATCTTTATATCAGCCAGTTCTGGCAAGAATCTTGTCAAGTTGGTTTAGTCAGAACCCCACCCTCACATCTGACCACCCTCAATATCTGATCAAATTCTTCACCCTCCACTATCCCCCAGGAGATATCCAGTTGTCCTGGTCTACCTTCAGCAAGAATCCTATTAGGCTAGTTCAGCAAGAATCCCCCCTTACTCCTAATGTCTCCTCATACTAATTTTCCATCTTCTGACTCCACTCTGCTCCTTAGTTATAAATCTCTACTTGTTCATGCTGTGTAAGGAATTGAGCAAGTTCTATACTGAGGTCTCTTTTCCCTTATTGAAATTGTTCCTAATAAAATCTGTTTTAGCTGTTTAACTACAGTCTAGTTCTGGATTTCTTTGGTGAAATTAAACTAAATTGTCCATGTGAAACCACAGTTTGTTTCTAAGCTGCCTTTTTTAAGAAACTGAGCTTTCTATACATATGCCAAGACTACTATCTGAGTTTTTAAGTCAGATCAAGGCATCAAAATTTGATGTCTTTCAGAAATGGGAAAAGTATAAGGGAAAATCCCTGAATGAGTTGAGCTCTTTTATCTAAACAAAAGAAGTGACTAGCAGAGTCTGGCATAAGTATGCATATAATTAGAAAGAAAAAAGAACTTCCACTAAGCACTTGCATTGGCAACATAAGCACATATGTTTTTGATTGAACTGACACGTTAAGATTATTCTTTGGTTCTAACATATTAATTTAAAAAAATATAACTTGTGATTGCAAAAGATAAAAATCAAGAAGATGAAGCAAGAAAAAAAATGACTCAAAAATTTCCTTTATTCATAAGCCAGAAGCCTGAAAATCATCCTTGATTTTCCCTCTCTGTCAGATCTCTAGTTAATTACTAACCCCTGACAACTCCCCTAAACCTCTCTTGAATTCGTGTATATGTTTTCCAATTTAAGTAGTATTACTCTGGTCTAACCTATCATAATTTCTGACTTGTTTTATAGCATTGGACAAATAAACTCTCTCTGATTCCAAATTTTTCACCTTGCAGTCCACATCACACACCCACAAGTAGAGTAATACTTAAAAAAACATGTATCTATCCACTTAAGATGTAGAAAGCTGCAAAAAATACTAATCCCTCAGTAACAATGAGAAAAAGCTTGATAAACATCACAATTATAACCTATTGAGCCCATTAGAGAACTGAGATCATAAGAAAACTGAGTAGTCTGAACTTCAAGAAAGGACAGAAAACCCTTGAAGGAGAAATGGAGCAATGAGCAGAGCCAACATACGAGAGGGTAAGAAGAATTGAACAATTTGCTAAAGAGCAAATATGGGTTAGCTTGTCATGCCAGGATACCCTGCAGTCCCAGACACAAGGGGAGTTAATATACTTTTGCAAGATCTTCTCCTTGTGCTTTCACTAGGTGCTCATAAAACCATATAGAAACAGGGGAAAAGACCAGAGAGAGCCCACATGGGCAGTATAGGCATGCAGGAGAAGATTAGCAATTATGCCTAGTGCCTAGCACAGAAGAATTATTGAACTAATACTGCTGATGAATAAAAAGCCAACATATCTTCTCTAAAAAACTATAGGCATATACTTCAATGCAACATACTTTCTATTCTTGTTGAAACTTATGTCTAGCCATAATAATCTTATATTCTGTATCTTTTTTACATCATTTTGCATTTTCCTAATATATACTCTTTCTGTTGAGTGCATTCCATAATACAAATAAACTCTATTTTTTAGATAAACAGCCCAGCGATAACTACTCTGAAGTCTTTAATTGTCAACCTAAATATCATGCAAACATAAAGCCTGATATTGACATTGGTACCTTTGCTTCTGCTGGGGCTCAGAAAACAGTACTTCAAAATGAAGGCTTCGGAAACAAAAGTTTTTTTCTGACCTTCTCCTATCCTTCCGTCTCATTCTTCCCTGAGGCTAACCACAAAAACTAGAATCCCTCTTCCTCTAAAAGGGTCATAGAAATCAAAATCCCTTTTCCTGAAAGCCAGCCATAAAACCTAAAATTATTTTGTGTAAAAACTGGTCATAAAAAAATAATCCGACCTACCTTGTTTGACTGAAGGTCATAAGACGTCCATTCCAGCGAGGGCCCTGCCCCATATCCAAAAGGAAGGAATGCATCCTCAGAGGGGCTAATCCAGACAGACATACCCTCCTGGGTTTCCCAGCTCAGTCTGTTAGCATTAGCTTGTACCCTTTTTGTCCAATTGTATTTCCACATGGCTGTCTATACTTTATTAAACCTAAGCATGAAGATGGACAATTTTCCCTATATCTTTGGGTTGTCATTCTGAAGGCTCCCATGTATGTACATTAAATGAATTTGTATGCCTTTTCTTCTATTAATCAATCTGCCTCATGCCAGTGATTTTTCAGTAAACTTTTAGGGGACCAAGAGCCTTGGTCTCTATATTCCCCATTAAGACTTTTCATTTGCTATGTAGCTTACATTGGAAATACTAGCCAATGGGAGATGATGCAAATACGATTATATCTGTGAGCAAAAACAGAAATTGTATAAGGAATACAAGGCATTATAAATTGGGAAGAGAAATTACACTACCATCTTGAGGAACTGAAGTAGCCAATTTCATTTGCCATCATAGTTTTAATAGTCTCAGTTAACTTTGTAAAATCGAATTGATTCTTTACAAAGAGTTTTCTCAAACAGCACATGAATAGCCCACCTTCACTGTTTTTTTAAAGGCATATCAGATTCTTGGGATTGGGTCTTGAGAGGGAAGGTATACTTTTATAGTCTTATTGTTAAACTTAACCCATTAAAAATTAAGAAGTTACATACATATTTGATGTATTCAAATATTAAGTTTCTTATAATTTCTATAAGAAAATAGTAGTGACAAAATTTCAGTACCTTTTTCTACAACTACTCAAGTTGAGTGAATAAAATATTTTCATCTTTAACTGTACTATTTTAACACATTGACTGCTATGTGAGTTGTATTTTACTCAAGCTAGTTTTGAGCCCAGGTCCTTGTGAAGCAAAACCCTGCAGTTGGTTCGTGAAAATCTTGATTGTTGCTGTTCTTATTGTTACAATTAATATTGAAAATTTAATTCTAAAAACATGGATTTGTGTTCCATATTACTCATGCATAGAAAACAATAAAAATTAACAAATTAGAAAAGATCATTTTGTTTTAATAAAACACCATAGCCCCAGGGAAAAACATTTTTTTTTCTAGTGTGGCAGTCAACATGTTAATAATTGCTGTTAATCTCCCCACTATATGTTTCTTTTCTTGTTGCTATTGCACGTTGGGTGAAATGTAAAATATATCTAACAATTCCAGGTACTTTTTTGCAGTAACTCTTCAATCATCCTCAGGTGATGTCCTTTTACTAGTTACAGGAACAACCATTTAGAGGCTCTGTGAGTTCCAGGATCAAAATAGTCATTTATGGCATAGTTCTTAAAAGAATCTTTTCTATTACTGAAATATCTTTTTCCTCTGCTTTTCTAGTTTCTTATCAGAAGTCCTAGTGATATCTGAAAAGTAAAGAGACTACCCACACCTAGATTAAAATTTAACTTGTCTTACAATAGTAGATCAATTTTCCAAGCCTACACCCACTAATTTTTGTGTTACCTTTAATATTACTCATTGGATTTTTTCGGTATGTCATTTGTAACCAAATTAACTTAAACATTGCTATAGCCAAGATTGTTTATGTTTTAAGAGTAGCTAGTTGATACAAAATTGATCTTTTTAATGTCTTTATAGCCTCTCCCTATTCCTTGAACTCTTTCCTACAATAAGATCACACATACTTTTATATTATTATTATTTCATTTCTCATTTAGATTATAGTTTAGAGTTTGGAAGAATTCTAGCACTACCATTTATTGAGTTTCAATTTGTCCTTTATATTTTGACAACATGATTGATTTTAAAAGATTGTTTAGCTTCTTATCTCTTATATTAATTATTTAGTATAAATAGAGGACAATTTTTAAGACAAAAGACTTTCTAGGTTTTTCTTAAGAAACACGTTTATGTTTTAAAAAAATGAACCAGAGTGCTAGCTTAATTAACTGTAAAAAGACTGTTAACAGTTCTGAAACTTAGATAAGCTCCAAGAAACTCAATATATTGAAATGGCCTATTCTATCAATTTACATTAAAATATTTGATAACAAAAGTAAATTTTAATGTCTTGAGGCCTTTTTAACTTAAGGTAAAGAATACAAAAAATAATGAATGATTAATTAAAGTACTAATTTAAAAGAGAAACTGATAGAATTCAGTTTTATAAAAATATATCAATTTTTCTATAACATAATAATAATGTGGTCATCTTATGACAGCAATATGTTTTTAATTAGACTTTGCACTGTCCTTTATCCTCCTCTAGAACTTGGATACTTGCCTCTAATAGCTATAAGGAAAATGTCTCAAAGATTTTTGTCTTTAAAAAATGTTTTCCAAATGTTCCTAGTTAAAACAAAAGGACAACTGAAAAAAAAAAAGTAGAAATGACAGCTTGATATCCTATGCATATCACTTCTTCATATCTTCAGTGACAGAAAGAATCAGTTTATTTACTAGTGGAAAGCATTGCTTTTCATACTTCAAGGTCAAGCATATTTTTGTAAACTAAAAAAAAAAAAAATGTTTCTTATGCTGCATCACTTTGAATTAGTAGCAATAAAATCTCCTAGAAAAGAATATGTTCTTCCTTGTTTGTTGAGAAAATGATCAACTAAAAACAAAATGTCAAGGTAGATGAAATGCTAAAACTAAATAGGGCAACAGAAAAGTTGCAAAAGCACCTCTAATTTGTTGTCCACATAAATCTTTACATTTGAGATTTGTGATACGGAGACACCTTATACTTCTTATAATGATAGGTATATACTTTAGTAGTTAACACAAAAGAAAAATGGGGTGCTTTTGTTAGATATATTCTTTGCATTACTGGCAGTTATAAGTAAGAATGAAACACTTATTTTATGAAATATCCATTTCCTATTTTCTATGTGTCTCTCAGACCTAAATTCCTAAGACTTAAAACAAACATATTATTAGAGGTAATATGAGACTCTCTTCTCTGGAGTGTGCATTTATTGATCGATCAGAGATTTGTCTTTTTCAGTGAAATAAGTTCTGCATAATGTATTCCACCTCTTTCATCATTTTATTCTCTTATTTTTCCTCTATCTTTTCAGGGTACACCTTGAGAAATCCTGTTAGAACCTTCTTCAGATGGCACCTCCTCTTGACTGAATCCTGTTGCACTCTCAGCAGGGACACACTGGATCTGTATCGTCATTGGCATCCACTTTCCCTCCCCTTGCCTCCCTCTCTCCAACTTCAGCTCCAATCTCTCCTTTACCTCAAATCCTTCGTTTACTTCAGAGTCCTCAAAGAGAAAGATGAAATATCATGGACCTATTCTGAGATCAGACA
The DNA here is from genome assembly GCA_004363605.1 of Indri indri. Classification (NCBI taxonomy): domain Eukaryota; kingdom Metazoa; phylum Chordata; class Mammalia; order Primates; family Indriidae; genus Indri; species Indri indri. Next base: position 12,873 of record RJWJ010031109.1, read on the forward strand.
ACTGAATGTGGGTTTTCATAATGTCTCTGCATCATCTATGGCTCATTTTTGGGAATTTGTTTACTTTTCTCCATTCAAAGGGCCATAGAGTAAATGAAACTTAAATGGTAGTATAGGATTGTAATACATTTTTGATATGTTGTACACTACTGTCTCTTCATTTGGATGCATTTGCTCCTCTTCTTTCTAATGAAAACTATGTTTTACTCTTACGGTGGTTATGAATGACTTCAAAAAACAGATTATGTACAGAATTAAGGCATATTAAGAACTCCTCCAAATCTGAATTTTCCAGGATGAGACTAGTATTTTATCATTTTTTAAAAAGGAATAACATACAAAATGCTGAGGAAGGAGGAAAGCAAAAATAAGGGGAATTGTAGTATAAATGTTAAATATTTTAATATTGTTACAAATATAATAAGTATTGTTCTTATGTTCTGAGAAGTCTTTAATATTGAAGTCAGTAATTTAAATTCCTGGTCAGGGAGAGTAAATTTACATATTTTTAAAAAGTTTATTCAATAATTGTTTACCTTATTAAATATAATGGAAGACCAGAATATGTCAATTCAGAGTATGAAGAATTGTTGACCTAAAGGCAGTTCGGAAGTACATACAGGAAAGCTCTCTGCTCTGTTTGCCGAAAAGCAGAAGATCAATTTCTAAAGACAAAAATGTACCCTACCCGCTTGTAGTATCGAGAACAAAGGTTAACCACCAAAGACAACTTTAGACCGTTATGGGCCTGGAGTTGATACCAGAGGAATCAGCATTGACCAGCTAGCTTGACTAACTAACCTTTTTTTTCATCATTTATTTATCTGCCTACCCACAAGTTGCTGCCCCTAAAGGCTCAAAGTCCCTTTCCTTGTCGTGCTACTTCTCTAAAAATTATGTTAATTGTTGAAGATGCTTTATAAACTAGAATTCAAAGCCACGTCTTTGAAAATTGCTCATGCTCTGGAGGTCCCTCATGTATACACAAAATATACATGTTAATAAACTTCTGTGTGTTTTTCTTTTGTTAATCTGTATTTTGTTACATGGGTTTGTTCCAAATAATAAGCTACGAAGGTTGAAGAAAAATTAGTATTCTTTCCCTACCATTTGTATCTACTCAATACCTGAAAGTATATATTGCAGGGGAGGAGAAAATAGCTTTCTTTTACCCGCCCGGGTTCTTTGGCCAAGCTACCAATTAAATTGACATAAAACAGATTAACAGAAGAAAGCCAATTTTATTTATGTATGTATGCATGGGAGTCCCACAGATATATGAGACTCAAGGAAAGGCCAGGTTGAAGTTTATTTAGTATCCTGAGCTACGGAAAGGAATAGGGACTTGGGGCTCTGGGGGACAGTGAATACAAATTGTGGGAGGATAAGGAGAGGAAATGTGTGGGAAATAAAGGTTGTCCTTTTATGTAGATAGAAGTCTCTGGTGATGTAGCTGTTTTCTTCTTATAGATACCTTTACCAAGAAAAATTTTCTTTATAGATGTAAATTTCCTTTATAAAAGAAAAACTCTTCAGCAATATTCCTGTGTCTGCTGTTTCTCAAAATAACCAGCTTGAACTAATCAATATGTCAAAGAAATATATTTGGGGTGGCATATTCAGGCCTCTTATAGTTATATTTCTGGGTGGTATGTCTTGAGCTCCAATAATATTATAGTGTTACATAAATCACATAAATATATATATATATACACACATATATAAATGAATAAACATAATCATTAGTTGGTATATTGAGAAACATTTCTAAATCACTTTTATAAATTTTTTCCTGGATTGCAAATTTGCAATTTTATTGCTTTAAAGTCCTAATTCAGATATATTTTAATAGCACCCCATAAATGTTAACAGAAACCAGCCATTTTGACTCTTTGCATGAAAGTAGTTCTTCAATATTTAATAAATTCAGCATCTAAAAGTATCAAAACTTCCTAAAAGCATTATATATAACTCCATATGTCAAAACAGACATATGGAAAATGGGCTATATAATGTATATTGAAGTTAATTTTTCTAATTTTACTTATTGTTTTGAGACAGGGTCTTGCTGTGTCACCCAGGCTTGAGTGCAGTGTTGCTATCATAGCTCACTGCAGCCTTGAACTCCTGGGCTCAAGTGATCTTCCTGCCTCAGCCTCCCTAGTAGCTGGGACTGTGGGGGTACCATCATACCCAGCTAATTTTCTTTTTTTTTTTAATTTTTTGTAGAGATGGAGTCTCACTCTTGCTCAGGCTGGTCATGAACTCCTGACCTCAAGCAATCCTTCTACTTTGGCCTCCCAAAATGCTAGGATTACAGGTGTGAGCCACTATGCCTGGCCCTGAAGTTAACTTCTCAAATTTTAAATAATTTTTAGATACACAACAGCATGCCAAAATTGACAGTAAACTCCAGTTTTGCAAATGCATTGTCAAATTCTGAAATTAAATCATTTGCTATACATATTCAAGTAGATGAAGTTCTGTGGTGGGAACTTTACCTTTATTACAATGGATAAGGTGATTTCAAACACAAATATGGTGAGTAGTTTCAAGAGTAAAACAGATTGGTATTATTAAAACCTGCTTATGGCCGGGTGCGGTGGCTCACGCCTGTAATCCTAGCACTCTGGGAGGCCGAGGCGGGCGGATCGTCCTGAGCTCAGGAGTTCGAGACCAGCCTGAGCAAGAGCGAGACCCCGTCTCTACCAAAAATAGAAGGAAATTAATTGGACAGCTAAAAATATATATAGAAAAAATTAGCCGGGCATGGTGGCGCATACCTGTAGTCCCAGCTACTCGGGAGGCTGAGACAGTAGGATTGCTCGAGCCCGGGAGTTTGAGGTTGCTGTGAGCTAGGCTGACGCCACCGCACTCGCCCCAGGCAAGAGAGTGAAACTCTGTCTCAAAAAAAAACAACAAAAAAACAAAAAAACAAAGAAAAAAAACCTGCTTATATGAGCATTGTGCTGTGTGTTACAATCAGCACAAACATATTCATACTCCAGACACCATTTTTGTTTTATAATCCCAGATCTCTGACCTGGTACCAAACACCATTTTTCAACAGTACTTTGGACTTATTTGGGAAATGGCTACTGTCAATAATAAAAGAGGGAAGCAGAACTGTAACACTTAAACTAAGGGGCAGCTCATCTGAGACCTCTACTTGGGATCCCAAAAAGCTACAAAACAAAATGTCAAACAGGCTCTATTTCTTATTGGAGCTCACGGTTCTCTTCCAAGCTTACGTGTTTATTGACAGAATTCAGTTCCTTGTAGTTGTAGGACTGAGGTGCCCATTTGCTTGCTGGCAGTCAGCAAGTGCCACTTTCAATTCTTATATGCTGCTCACTGTCCCTTTTCATAATTCCACCTTGGTGATGGTGATCTCTGAGAACAGGTTCCTGAGTCTGAACCCTGTTCCAGTAATTTATTACTAGCTGTGTGACTTGAATTTTCTATAAAATGATATTAATAATAGTATAAGCTGAGTATCCCTTATCCAAAATGCTCGGGAATAGAAAAAGTGGGCAAAAGACACAAACAGACATTTTTCAGAAGAGGAGAAATAAATGGCCAACAAACATATATGAAAATATGCTCAACATCACTAATCATCAGGGAAATACAACCTCAATGAGATACTACCTTACCCCTGTCAGAATGGTCATTATTGAAAAGTTAGAAAAAAAGAAAAAAAACCAATAGATGCAATGAAAACAGACCACTTATACACTGTTGGTGGGAATGTAAATTAATGCAACCTCTTTGGAAAACGGTATGGAGATTTCTCAAAGAACTAAAAATTAATCTACCATTTGATCCAACAATCTCACTACTGGGTATCTACCCAAAGGAAGATAAGTCATTTTATAGAAGAGACACCTACACTCATATGTTTATCATAACACAATTCACAATTGTAAAGATATGTAACCAGCCTAAGTGTCCATCACCTGATGAGTGAATAAAGAAAATATGGTGTATATGTACACACCATGGAATCCTACTCAGCAGTAAGAAGAATGAAATAATGTTTTGTTCAGCAACTTGGATGAAATTGGAGGCCATTATCCTAAGTGAAGTAACTGGGAACAAAAAACCAAACACACATGTTCTCACTTACAAGTGGGCGTTAAGCAATGGGTATGCATATTCTAAGGAGTGACATAATAAAGGATATTGGAGACTCAGACGGGGGAGGGAGGGAGGAAAGTGCAGGATGAAAATTATCTGTTGGGTAAAATGTACACTATTCAGGTGATGGGTACACTACAAAAACAGACTTTTCCACAGTACAATTAATCCATGGAACAAAAAAGAAAAAATTGTACCCTCTACATCTATTAAAATAAAATTTAAAAATATTTCTATATGAATAAATAAATGAATCGATGGTCCCAAATAACGGTTTGCCTTTCATTAAATCATTGTTTTCTCCAACTTGATTAAATCTACCACATTTTAACTTTAAACAGATATAGCATTTGAATAAAGTTCAGAGCTTCTTCATGAAATTCTCTGTGATAACAGTGGTCTTGTATCAGCAAGAATAAAACACCTCCTTCCCCTAAGAAAAGATGCTAGAAAGAACAGAGAAGCAACAACAAAGAAACTATAAAGAAAATAAAACCTTTGTGCATTAAACCTTTATCTTATCATATGGTATTTTATCTTTAACTATCAAACACCGTGAGCCACCATAACCCACCCCTAACCCCAAGCTCACCCATACCTCAACCAGTGTGTGTCATTCAAATCAACCTATTTTAAGTACAATGACCCATTTAAAATTATCTAGTTACTGTGTTTTTTTTTTTCTTTATTTTTTGGTTTTGTGATTTATCTTCCCTCCTTAGTGAAATATAAGCTTCATCAGAGCACAGACTTTTAGATTTTTATGAAAAGTTAATCTAAAGACTTAGAAAAGTTCCCAGAATATTGGAGACAATAGGGTGAATAAATTAAGCAATAAGAAAAGGAATGATAATGATAAATAAACATAGCCCCCATAATATCTAACTATCTTGTACATACCAGGCATCAATAAATATTAAGTAATTTTTGAGAAAGCTTTTATAAATATTCTTGCTGCTGGAGCACTGCAAACTCATTTGCATTTCAATGTAGGTTTTCTACAGAATCAATAATAGTGTTTGCATTGTAAATATGGAGCTAGATTTTTAGGAGAATTACAATATTTCATTATTTCTAGATGTGAAATATATAGGAGCAAAGAAACTATGAAATAATTGTCCATTTCTCATAGAATAAAGTCTAACTTTTGAATTAGTAAAAACGCTGTTCTAATGAAAACATGCCAGGTCTTTTTAATGTCTCCCAATTCTAATTCATTTTCAGAGAGTTTCATTATCAATTTACCAGATTACAGTTGTAGATGAAACAACATCCTGAAACAATGAATAGAAAAGAGACTTTGTGTAATTGGTTTAAATTAAGGGTCTTCTAGTTTCTTTTTCCACTTATTTTTCTATGTATGAGAATACAAAAATATGATTAAAAAATTTCAAACAAGGAAAAAGTCTGCACAATAAAAAGTACTTTTCTCCCACCTCACACTATGATCCTATTTGAGTGAGGTAATAGCTATCAAAAAGTCTTACAATTCTTTCTTTGATTTTTTCAAATACACACAAATACATACTTACCTACATATACATATAACTTCTTACAGATATAAAAGCAGATTTAACACATTTCTGTTCTATTTTTTTATGCTTACAATTTATTGATTTACTTAGCAGTATATTCGGGAGATCTAGCTCACTGTGCATGACTCCCCTACACGGCTGCAGGCTCTATTAGTGACCATGTGGGTGTGTCCAGGTTTTGTTACACTAGCAAAGTTATTAATATAATGAACGTGTGTATGTATACATCTGTGAAAATTGCAGAATCGATGTCAGTGAAATTTTCATAAATATTGAAAAACTCCCACCAAATTTGTCATACCAAAGTACATTTGTCAATAATGTATGAAAAAGCCTGTTTTCCTAAAACATCTCCAACACTGTAAGTGATTAAAAATGGTTTTTTTCTAACAAGCTCAGAAATGGACAATACCATTTCATTTTCTTAATTTACATTACTTTTAAAATCAAATAACTCACTATGGATGACTTTGAAAATCTTTTGATTGATTTATAAGCTATTAGTATTTATTCCTTTCTATATTGCTGTCCATTTCTTTCCTCTTCCTTCCTTCCTTCCTTCCTTCCTTCCTTCCTTCCTTCCTTTCTTCCTTCCTTCTTCTTTCCTTTCTTCCTTTTTTTCCTTTTTTCCTCCCATGTTTCCTTTTCAGGGGTTTGGTGTTTATCATATTGATTTGTAAAAATTATTTTAGCAAATTAGTCCTTTGTCATAAGTAATACAATATTCTTCTCTTTTACCCTTTTATTTGTTTAATGGTTTTTTGTTCGTATATTTTTTGTCATACAGAAAATTTTACTTTATATGTAATCAAATTTTTTATTTTTATATATTTGGACTTCCAGGTATTCTGTGTTAAATAATACCCTAAAACGTTGATTTTTTTTTTCTCTTTTCTCACTGTCA
>RJWJ010031110.1:0-19447 GCA_004363605.1 Indri indri
TAAGTGAATGAATGAACTCATATTGGCTTTCCATCTCGCAGATCTCGGAGTCATGAGAAGTATCAGTAAGATGTTTCTTGGATTTTTAAATTTTTTTCTTTGCAATGTATAACATTTTCATTAGTCAATTAAAATTAATTTTTATTTACTGAACAGTTAGACTGTGGTTACCTTTCCTTAAAATCATTCCCCTCTCCATGAACAAAATAGACCAGATGGCTTCCGACTAAGTTTCAAATTGCCCAAATGTGCTTTCAGGAAATAGAAATTTGTCCCTGTGAACCAGGCATGTGGCAGCTCAGGGGATAGATGGATGCCAGTGAGTGTCCCTAGAGATGATCATTATCACACTTAATCCCACCCTACCTTTTTTTTCCCTCTATGCCTTCTCTCAACCTGCTTACTCTTCTAGATTCCATTGATTTCTCCCCCTCCCTTTTTGAAGGAGAAAACCACCCGATATATCTAAAGTACTAGTGGCAGAACTGGGATTAGAAGTATAGCTCATAACTTGTCTTAGGAGGATGCAGTAGATAGAAATGTGCTTTTTGAGAGAATTTGAAAATGAGGAATAGAGTTATAGGGAAGCTTTCAGCTTCTCTCCTGGGAACAATTTGTTGGTCTATGGTCTAGGCACATGTGCTTAGAAGTGCTGAGAACAGCGTCTCTACACTAAGCAGGCTGATGTTTGCATTATCTTCAGGGTATAATCAATTATATCTGATAGGGTTACCATCAGATATAATTGGGCCTAGCAGGATGAAGACATAGGAAAGAAAGAAAGGAATGTATAGGAAAGAGGTGCACAAGATAAAATGTAGTAGAGTTTGTAGCACTGACGGGATTGGGTGTTTGCATAGTGTCCAGAGCATCCTGAATGTTTTTGAAGAGTAGAATGTCTAGAATAATGAAGCTAGACACAGTGCTTGGTGCTGTACATGTACTGTCTCATTTAATCTTCTCAGCAACCCAATGAAGTAGGTACTATTATTATCATCTTTATTTTAGGAAAGGAGGAACTAGTCATAAGGAAGTTATATGGCTTGCTGAAGATTATATAGGAAGAATTAGGGTTCAGGTCAGGTCTATCTCACTACATAACTCCTGCTTCTAATCCAACTGTTTGTTGGCTTCTTCCTTTCTTTCTTTTTGCTTAATAATGAATGAAGGGTTAATAAAAGTATGACCAATGATGTGAAGGCAGAAAAACATGTTCTGCAATATGGGAATTATAAAGTGGGGGTGGAAAAGTGTAGTACCAGGAAAAGAAAAACTAGAGTTGGTTGAGAGGGAGAAGAGTGAAATGGCAGTTAGACCCCTAGAAGAAAACATTTAGTACCTGATGTTTTAATAACTCCATATCTTCTTCAATATGAAGAAAGACTAAATTCGGTTGATAAAAAATGATCTTTCATGTCAAAATGAGAATAAAGGTGTTCTTTTCTCTCTGATGAATATAGGTTAAGTAGATGTAAAGTGTAATCCAAAGGCCAAGAAACAAAGGCAGGGTTCTGTAGCTGGATTTCATTTTATTTATTTGTTTGTTTATTTATTTTTTCAGACAGAGTCTCACTCTGTTGCCCTGGCCAGAGTGCCGTGGCGTCAGCCTAGCTCACAGCAACCTCAAACTCCTGGGCTCAAGTGATCCTCCTGCCTCAGCCTCCCGAGTAGCTGGGACTGCAGGCATGTGCCACCATGCCCGGCTAATTTTTTCTATATATTTTTAGTTGTCCAGCTAATTTCTTTCTATTTTTTTTAGTAGAGACAGGGTCTCACTCTTGCTCAGGCTGGTCTTGAACTCCTGAGCTCAAATGATCCGCCTGCCTCGGCCTCCCAGAGCACTAGCATTACAGGCGAGAGCCACCATGCCCGGCTGTAGCTGGATTTTAAAAAAACTGAAAATAGCAAAATAAGAACATCAAACAACCCCCACCCCCCCAAAAAAGCCCCAATATTTACACGTTGCAGGGTTGCTTATGTTATTTCTGGGGATACCTAAACCATTTATCTGTTTATCCAGCTGTTTGGACAATTGCCATTGACAGCCCCTGTCATTCTGAAAAGACACTGCCACTTTTAGAAATGCAGGATAATACTGGTGTCTGTGTAATCACAGGGCACAGCTCAAGCTAGAGTTTGTCACTCTGATATCTCTCTGCAACAGAAACATGGCTATATGCAGAGACTGAGTGAGCCACTTGCCAGAATGACTAGGAAAGGGATACCTATTTCAGTCATAATGTTCTTATAGTATTGTTTAAGTTTTGTGGACTACTATGTTCAACAGGTCTCATTGGTCAGTAGTTTCTTGATTGTAGGGTTTCTCTTAATCCCATTTCATTTCTAAGACATGATATTTGTTCCCCCTCTCTACTTCTATAGAGTACCCTCTGGCATTGGAAATTGGCAACAAGAAAAAAAAATAATAAATCCAACCCAGTCGTAGCTGAACAACATGTTCCTATTTTTCTCCATCTGCCATGAATTTTGCATTCTGACAAGGGCTTGACCTTTGGAGAAGTAGATCTCTCTTGGGTTGCTCTTGTGGTAAGTTTTTATCTCCTAGGTATTTTCTAAGCTATTTACCTGTGCTAATGATTCGCCATCTAAACAGGTCACTTCTTCACTGACTTATTCTCATTTGCATATTCTGTGGAAACCTATTCGGTATGGAAAGAATCACCCTTGCTTTAGTAGTTTCTTTTCCTCACAGATTTCTATTCAGCAGGACTTACACATCATTTGCAATGTGTCAAAATGAAATGGAATCCCTCAGGAAGTTCTCCAATAATGGCATAGTAGTAAATCTCAAAGCAAAGGTTTCTCTACCTTTCTTAGATTTTTTGTTAGCCAGATAGATACTCATTTATTAATTAATTGACAATAGTTTTAAAAAACATTTCTACCTCATTGAGACAAACATGCGTTATATACCTATAGGTAAAAATTATTAAGCACTTAATGTGAGACAGACATTGTGTTAACATGTATTGCATGCCCTATCTTTATAACACCCTAGTACATTATTAAGCTTCGCTTTACAGATGAGGAAGTTGAGGTTCAGAGTGTTTAAGAAACTCTCCTAAAGGCCTACAGCTAGTAATTTGGAGGCTAAGATTCACAACCAGTCTGTCTATCCCTGAAGTAGATGTTTTTAAACAGTTCATGGATATTAGTTAGTGTGTTAGCTAAGAAACTGCGACATAGATATCCCAAAATACAGCCATTTTAATAATACAGAAGTTTCTTTCTCTTTGATTTCACATTTTAAATGTTGCAGCTCTGCTTCGTGAAATCACTTAGGGACCCAGATATGTTCTGTCTTATGACTCCACCGTGACCTAGGCATGCCCCTCATTTGCATCGTCAGAATTGGATCACTTTTGCATCTGCATTCCAAGGAAGAAAGAGGAAAGAGAGGTTATACAGGTCAATTATTTTCATTTCAAAGGACGTGAAGCAGAAGATGCATGCATCACTTCTGCTCCTGTCCTTTTGCTAGTTGTATAGTCACACCTAGCTGCAAAGGAAAGCTGGCAAATGTAGTCTCTAAATAGACATGCACGTGTCTGGCCATAGTGCTGTGGTCTGAATGTTGGTGTCCCCTCAATATTCATATGATGGAACCTAATACCAAACGTGATAGTATTAAAATGTGGGGCTTGTGAGAAGTGATTAGGACATGAGAGCTCCACTCTCATGAATGGGATTAGTTCCCTTATAAAAATAGGTTCAAGGGAGCGCCCTTGCCCCTCTGCCATGTGAGGATACAGTAAGAAGCCACCATCTTTGAAGCAGAGAGCAAGCCCTCACCAGATACCAAATCCGCTGGCACCTGGATCTTGGACTTCCCAGCCTCCAAAACTGTGAGCAATAAATTTTTGTTGTGTGTAAATTACCCAGTCTGTGGTATTTAGTTATAGCAGCCTGAATAGATTAAGACACAGAACTTGGAAAGAGTTCTATTACTAAAAGGAAGAAGGAGAGAATAAATTTCAAGGGACAACCAGCAGTCTGCCACACCACCATAATGTCTAGTGTTATTCATTGTCATCATCTCTTCCTAGAATATAACAATTCAGGTAGAAGATATCAATGGAGAATTATCTTCCGTAAAAAAGAGAACAGCATGGAGTCGGATAGCCTGGATATCATAGGTAATGTATAAAGGTTTAGACATAGAGAACTTTAAATAGCAACCGTGTTGACTTAAATATTCATGCTAATATTCACTTAGTTTTAGCCCTTCTTGAGAAGTTACGTTTGGGGGACATTGATTATTTCAGTTTTTATATAGTAGTAAAATATTTGTTCTATCTGTAGTCATTTTTTAGTTGCTCCTCTCTTGTAATGTTGATAACCTGAATCATCATGTTAATCTCTTTCTTTAGACTTTTATTCATGTAAATATGCATTAGCTCAACATTTTCTTTGCTCAGCATCTTACTCAGTTGGAAAGGAGAACTTGGTCCCTGTAATATTAGCAATGCTTTAGATGTGATTATTCTCAGATTTCCTCCTTTCAGTGTGTCTCTGTGTGTAAGTGTACAAGCTGAGTGTTGGTGAGGCACAGGGTTGGGAATTTCAGGCTCCATGATTTATAGCAACCCTGTTTAAATCACAAATATAATTGGTGCATTGATGCTGTCCCTCCCCTAGCAGTCTTAAAGGGTATAGATTCATGGGAGACAGTTCTTAACCTCCCAGCAGAGTATGTGGTAAAGAGGTTTCTAGGAGTAGTGTCTGGACTTCCTTCAGGAAAATTTCAGTCTGAGACCTGGGAATGAAAGGTCCCTCCACAGCATGGTGCAAATGGAAGTACTTCTACAAGAGAATTTTTAAAAGCCACTCAAGAAACTGGATTGAGTAGGAAAACAGAGAAAATAAACATAGAAGTAGTAGAAAATGTTTCTCTGTGTGAATTCTCCTTTTAGTGCAGAAGTGAAGGGTAGGCAGGTATGTGAGTTATTTAATCTGATATGTGGAGAAATTTGGAGGTAGTAGACTTGACAAGCGTCCCTCTCATTCTCCAGAACATTGGGAAGGGAGTGTTAGACATCTTCTTCAAAGTTAGTCAGAAGTGTTTTGTCTGGAAACGGATTGCTGAAAGTGACCAGTGTTTATTTGAAGAAGTCAACCCAGTTGCCCACCTTTATCTGTATAAACCACAACAAACCAACTCTTTTCTTAGCCCAGTAGGACAAGAAAGTATTCTGGTTACCTGCTTTACCATCACAAGACCAATTTCAGAATTTCTTTTTATTTATCACAATACAGCTTAAATGTCAAGGCTGACTTTTTAATTGGCAATGATTCCTATTGAATTTTTAACTTATGCTGAAAAGGTGGCTGCTGGTGACCGTTTTTACGAGGTATTTGGTGTTTTATTTTGGCTTAAATCTATTTTTATTGCTCGAATATTGTCAGAAGATGCATTATCTCTGCCAGAATTTCTACTGCTCAATGTACAGGTTATCTCCACTATGACAGCTCTGTATCTTCAGTGTCAGATACACCGCTCCCAAGTCATACTAGATTTACACATTCTATTATACTTCTATTGAACAGCCCTTCATCTGCTCAGAAGAAAACATGCTACAACCAGCAAATTTTATCCCCTTGCATTTAATGGGAATCTTTCTTGGCAATATGGACAATTGTATTAGAAACATTCCAACCAGATCTGGCCAGTTTTGAAAAGATTTTGAAAGGTTAACCCTATAGCAGACAAACTCTGGTTGACATATTTTAATATTGCCATAAGACTCAAGTTCTAACACTGCTCTATTTACTGACTTGCCGCTCCCATAACCGCCAAATACGTCTTAGAAATCTCATCTGATATAATCCCTGTTTTAGTCACCGGAAGATGGATTTTATTTACAATGGAATTTCATGCTGAAATTGGGTGGCAAGATACACACGTGCTTCCTGGGATAACTTTACTGCATAATCTTATATCGATTATATTTCAAAGGACGTGTTTTCAGTTTTGGTACTCTTGGCTTTGTGCAGTAGTGGGTTGTATAATGAGGTTGTTCAGAATTTATTGAATGATTTTATCTCTAGAGAGATGTATTTGAAATTAAGAGGGAAGGAGGCAGTGTTTTCTTCTACAGCTTGCATTCTGAGGTAGGTAATGTCTGATATTCAGGCCGGTTTATATTTCTCATTGCTGCTTCTCTCCTAAAACATTGTGAATGTAAAGCCACAAGAGATGGGGTGAGTGGCTATTGCTAGACTCCCCATTTGTATGATGGGGAATAATAATAATCACCTTGCAGAAGTATGGTGATGATGAAACAAATGTAAAGATTATAAACATGTTTAGTATATAGTTAATAATGGTTGAAGCTTCTGAGTTGAAAGTATTCTCCAGGATTATCCATCCATCACTCTTTGTCTATTTTCTGGTCCTCCCTGCCCCCCTCCTCTGTCCTTTGAGTATTGTCTCTTCCCTTTAAGTGAATGTGCTGGGCATTAAATCTTCTCTCCTTTCTTTACTCTGGAGTTATCTAGTACTTCTTTTTATGTTTTCTATGAAATCTTTATCTAGAGGACATCTCTAAACATCTGTAATCGTGCTCAGAAATCTGTTAGCCCTGAAGACCCCCAGAAGGGCTAAGCAGTAACCAGAGCAGAGGCAGAAGATGATATCATGAGAAAGAGGAACGTTAATGTCAACGTTAATGTTGACAACACTACCTATTTATGGAGCATCTCTTTTATGTCCAGGACTATGCTAGAAGTGGAGAACGTGCTCTGGACTTCAAGGATTATCTCTCTTTCTTGAAGTGTTAAGTATTTTAGACTTGAAAGAAATCAAATAATAACTATCAGGTAATATATAAAAACAATTCCTAAGAACACTTCCATTACAATCATAATTGTCAGTTACGACACCCTACATTAATTTAGCCTATGGTGGTGTTTTCACTGTTGTGGTAATATTATTTCTATTACTGTAAGATAGTTGGGCTTCAAATGGAAGTGCTGTCTGTCTTCTCCCTCCTTATTTAAATTCTTTTTCCTTCTGCCCTCTGTGTTCTGACCTTGAGTCTGCCTTCAGTTTCATAGTCCTACCTCCTTTTTCTTCTGTCAATCCCCACTGTTAGCATTTTAAATGCCATTGACTTTACAAGGTACCTCTTCCTATAGCTCAGCAGTTCTACCTTCTTGCAGCTGCTGTAACACTTACATCTTATCTCTTTCAAAAGGAAAGATGAACCTAAGGAGTGACTGTGGCAAAGCAAACTACTCAGAAGCTGGCTTGATGTTATCTTTGTGAGAGCTTTGCTTAGTTTGCAGAAGCAAATGTCATGCATGTCTCCATGTTGCTTAGTATGATTTGTCACTTGGGATTCTCAAGCATTTGATATGAGGCCCTGACTCGCTCAGCTCCTCATCAGAATGCACTACAATTTGTTCACTTCAAAAACAGAGGGCATTCAGTTTGACATATGCTCTTCAGAAGCAGCCTATTAATATTGCACTTGGTTTGTCAGGTTCTTAATGAAATATTTTTCTCTTAGTTATTTTATCCACAATGAGATGGCCTGGTTCAAGGTCAACTCCAGCCCTTTATTGTTTTCCCGTTTGCTTTTCCCTTTTGACAGTTACCATATGCCCTTGCCTGTTTCTAATCCACAGAGTCTCTCTGCTCAGGCAGCAGGTAAGTATGGTGCAAGGAATGTGATGGGGCCACCTTTATTGGTATCCCAGTGTTTTGGCTACTCTCACTGGTACCTCACTAGTCCTCCCAGTGATCTTGTGCTTTCTGTTTCTCCCCTAGCCTATATCTGTTCTAAAGTGCTTCATTCCTACTGCTGTAGATGGCTTCTACTATAGAAACTGTCATATAGTTAAAACCTATACTATGCCAGATGCTAAATCAGATACTCTGCCCATGTTATATGTACATGTATCATTGCAATCCCTATATAATCTCTGAGAAGGTGGGAATTGAGGCTCTGAGAGACTAAGTATCCTGTTCAAGGTCACATAGCCAGGCAATATGGAATCTAGGGCTGTTAATAGCTTAAAATTTTAACCCTTCCTGGACTACCATTGTTTTAAAGATAATCATGTATTCATTATTTTCAGGCACCAAATATTTATTGAGCATCATTTTGTGACTGTCACTATGCTAGGCATTTGGGACATATATTAAAAACAAAGTATCTACTCTCATATATTTCAAATATGCTGGCGGAGAGAAAAAAACAGATAAAGGAAATGTCATAAATGTGTAAGATTAGAGGCATACAGATGGTGCTAAGGAAATCTAAAGCGGTACTTAACACAGCCCAGTGAAGGTTATTTCACCAATGCTAACCTCTGTTGTCTCCCAGGATGAGTAAGAATTTCTCTCTGTCTCTCTCTCTCTGTCTCTCTCTCATGCACGCGCACACACACACACACACGCACACACTTATACCCCTAGGTTGATTAGGTCTCCTCCTTCCTTTGTACTTGTTTTGCACATCTCATTCATGACACTTATTTATTCTGTTCACTTAACAGCAGTTTATTGAGTGTGCACTCTGTGCCAGGCACTATTTTTGGCACTGGGAACAAAGCAGTGAATAAAACAAATCCTGTCCCCTGAGATTTTACCTTCTAGTATGGAGACAAACAAGATATCAATAAAAAATGGATATGGAATGAAGTGTCAGATTGTGAAATGTAACGTGAAGGAAAATAAAGCAGAGCGAGAAGCTGGGGAGTGACAGAAGGTGCTATCTTATAGGGAAGATCTCTATGAAAGGTGACACTTCTCATAAGATACTGTGATTATGTGTTACTGGCTTTCCCCTTGATACTCTGTACTTTTGGAGGTAATAGGCCCAGTTTTACTTTTCTTTGTATCCCCAGATAAGAGAAGGCAGGAGGTTGGTGGTATTGGCCACAGTGATGGATCACAGAGTCGGCAGATGTTAAGAATGAAGAGCAGGAGATTGGGTAGGTAAGGGAGTGAGGGAGCCAGGATGCTAGAAGATTGTTGTGAGAGAAGAGGAGATTTGCATTTCAGATTTAAGAGGTTGAACAATTCCTGATGTTTCTGTGGAAGACATATGTGGGGGGTGACTGGGTGGAGTAGAGGGGAAGCCCACTGAGTTGAGCAGCACAAGAACCTATGAGGATAGCACAGTTGTTCTCAAATTTCGGTGAACATTATAATCAACTAGAGAGCTTTTAACAATGAGGCATGAAACCTTACCCTGGGAGATTCCGATTCAGGAGCCATAAGGAGGTTTCCAAAAAGTGATGTTTTTAATAACCTCCACAGGTGATTCAGATGCACTGAGCCGAGGTTGAGAATCCCTGGACTAGGATGTTAGAAATTCGATCCATGTGGATTTTTAAGCCATGCAGGATTATACCAGGATTGAGTGGAGAAAAGAGGCCCATGAGCCAGGTATAATGGTCCTCAAGGAATCATGGAGATGATCAGAAATCTGCAGATGGCTGTGACAAGGAGGGGAAAAGTGGTGGAATAGAGGGGATCATTTTGAAAAAGAGGGGTTTTATAGAAGGATGGAGAAGTGATCAAAGCCTTCCACCAATTAGGGTCTATGTAGAATTTTAGGCATCAATTTACAGTTTGGTGTACTTTGTATGGAAGGAAAGCCCTAGCATCATAGTTTGCTTACTAGATCGGAAATCATGACAGTTAAGCCTAGTATGCTCTATCTAGATGTGCGATCATCCTTGGGCTTAGGACAGCAGTCCCCAACCTTTTTGGCACCAGGGACAATTTTTCTCAGATTGGGTGGTGGGTGGGAAGTGGAACTCAGGTCATGATGTGAGCAATGGGGAGGGGGTGGGGATTGTTCCTGAGTTTCATGGGAGGGGATGGGGTGGGGCGGGTAGGGGTACATGGGGGTGCCCATACCAGTTTGCGGTCCAGGGGTGGGGACAGTAGACAGGAGACAAAGTCCCCAGCTCCATTATTGAATTTCAGAGAGATCTTGGGCAAGTAGCATGACCTGCTTTCCCTTGGGTAAGGTGGACCTGCTTTTGGAGAACCAAACAGGGATAAAGCCCAGAGCATTTCTCTGAGAGTTTTTGTACCTAGTAGTGTCTACAACAACAGATCAGAGCCATTAGTTCAGCATCAATTACATGCAAGGTGATCCTGTCCTATCTACTGAGAAAGAAAAGTTACTTTCTCTTGAAGTAGGTTGTGGGGAAAATAGCAGCTATTTGATTATACTGGTTTATTGCATTTTGAATATTTGAGGATTTGGGGTTTATTGACTCATTGTGGTTTTGAAGTAAAGATTACCAAGAGCTTTTACTCAGTCTGTGATTTTTTTTTTCCCTACGTAGGTGAGACCCCTAAACTTAATAAGCTGTACTTAAATGATGGAAGAGTTATGTATACAAACCAATATTATGTTTAATAGCATCATCGTCATTGTTATTATTTGGAATCTTGGAAAGATCTTGGGGTTTTCTGGCCCTTGATACTTAGTGTTGTGCCCCATTAGGCAAAGTAGGTTTTAATCTCCTCCTCTGTAAAAAGAAAATACACACATACATATAAATATATTAATACAGGAAGTAATAGTTTCTTTATACTGTTGTGAAGATTAAATCAGACAATATATATAAATATTCATGGCATGTAGTAGGAGGCTGAATAAAGGTTGACTCTCTTTCCAGCTTTTTTGATAGACACCCTTCCCAGTATCACAGTAGAAACTGAAAATTCTTAAAATTGGAGCTGCTCATCTGATGCTACTTGATGTGTTCGCAAATTGTTATCCCCTCTAAATAGGATAAGTTTAGTTTCTAGCTTATACAGTATATGCATTTGTTACTTGCCTGCAGTAGTACGAATTCGAAAAGGGATTTCTCATTGATAACTAGACTGTTGATTTCTGGAATGAAACATGAGGAAATATAACCACTCAAGCAGCATTCTTCTCTTATTTGCTAAATATCTAAATGGTGACTCCAAGGGAGAAATATGCCTTGTGAATTGCAATGTGAGTTTGGCATATGACTATGGTAATCTAATTTTCAAGACCTGCATGTAAATTTAAAGTTAGAAAGGTACTATTTCTAGTTTCAATCAGAAATTTTTAAAAAAACAGAGCTAAAATATCTGAAATGCTTTGGCTGTGAGCTTATCTTTAACAGTCACTAATTTATATGGCCAAGGGGGCTTATGTTTACAAAGCCATCCCCCTAAGAGCTGAGGTTAAACAAGTGAGTGGCATGAGCTATAAATGAATTGAAAATTGCCTTCTGTTCCAGCCCAATGCAATGGTTTGTGTTTTGTAATAGGCCCTAGCTGGCGAGGTAACTCATGTCACCAGGAGGAGCTCTCCACAGACTGCTCCATTTGTCACTGCTGTCTGAAGGACACAACGGGCTGGGGAAGCTGGCACTCTGCAGAATTTTTATGGTGCTGCATGCATGCACTGGTCTTCCTTATCAAACTGTAATTCAATAATAAATACAAAAATCCTATGTTTAAATAATTCTAGGGGTGTGACACAACCTGACCAAAGCTAGGAGAGTTAATGCTGACACTGGGATATTTACTTACCCAGGAAGCAGGTTGGGTGAGGGGAAGAAAAGGATGGATGTTGGGAGAAAGTCTCTATTCATGATGGAGTGTTCATCTGCATGGCTATTTATCTGGAATGCTTCGGTCTCAGCCATGTGGCTCAGTGTAGTGATTTTTCAACTTGGTGTCTTTTATTCTCCATGCCCTCACCCTCCTTTTTAAAGAAGACCAAAAAGTATAAAGGGTGACCAGAGTCATTCAAAGAATTTTGTTGCCATAAGCAGGTGCCAGCCTTGTGGAGTGGGTTCTGCCATTCACTCTGAGAATGGTGCACTATTACGAGAAAATCACTGGGACAGAGATCAGCTGAGGAAAGGATAGATTTGCTAAACATTTTTTCACAATGAAAACTGCTATACTGTTTTTTGTTATAAAAGTAAAGTGCTCAGTCTAAAAATTTCAAGCAGTACAAAAAGATATAAAGAAACCATAAAAATGACCCATTATAATTTCCCCCCCATATCAGAGATAACATCTGTTAACATGTTGGTATATCTGCTTTGGTCTGTATCTGTTACCTCTGCATGGTGGTTTGTTCATTTTCATTAGGAGAGATTTCTAGAAATGTAATTCACATTTCAGGTATTTGTGATTCCTGTAGAATAATGACCCTTCACGAGGCAGTGGTAATTCACACTCTAGCACCAGCGTGTGAAAGTATAGAAGGAAGTCCATGTTCACAATTTATTAAATAATGACCATGTGCTGTTCACTGCTCTAAGTATTTGTATCCAATACCTCATCTAATCCTCACAACAACCTTATGAGATAGGTGTTACTAGTATTCCTGGTTGGCAGCTGGGGAAACTGAAGTTTAGAAAGGTCACATGCCTAGTCATGAGGTTAAACCAGAATGTTGATCAGGCTTGGTATAGGAGAAAGGAATAGCTTCTCTCTTGCTTCCTTTTGCTTTCCGGACACCCCGCTTTCTCCTTTCTCTCGCCTTCTCTCCCTCCCTGTCCAGCAGAGCCCAGGGAGAAACAACCAATGAAGGAAGAAGTAGGAGCCTAGTGGATAAGCAGAGAGCCAAGGAAGTCCCAAGCAGCTGTGAATCTTTAAATTTAGGAGTTCTAGGAAAACATGCCCTTGCATTTTGTTCATTCCTAAATAAACAGAACAGAACTTCCTCTCTAGGGCTGGGCTTTGTGAGCTAAATTTGAACCAACAGAGAGAGGAAAAATAGACACAGATGTAGACATACTTATGCATGTGTGCAAACACACAGACACACACACACACCTGGCAAGGAATGTCCCCTCTCTGGCTCTGATTCTCAGACCAGAACACCAGGAGATATAGTCATCTTCATCCAGTGAGGTACTGCTACAATTTTTCAGCGTTAAACTGGGTTGAGTGTATAAATCTTCATAAATACAGTGCTGGATGGAGAATTGAAGGTCTCTCATTATATTCCACCAGCGCTTTTGATTAAATAGCAAAACATGTGAAAACTTTCTATGTGACCTTAGGCTAATCCCTTCCCCTTTCTCAACCTCAGTTTCCTCCCCACTGAAAGAGGCAATGGGAGTACAGTAAATCTAAGAGCCTTTTTAGCTCTAAGAGCCCCAACTGTACTTTTAAGGAGTTCCTAACTGATGTGACTTTGGGTTTTTCTCCTAGACCTCTCTTATTTTTAATTTTCCTGTGAGGAAAAATTTAATTGCCCTGTCAGGGCTGCTTGACCTATTGCTAGTCTAGTGTTGATAGAAATTGTTCTATGGATGATAAAAAGGTGACTCACTTCCTAGTCTGTCAAATGAAAAAAATTAGACAGGCCCTTATGTCCTAGAAGAGAGCTTGTCATAGTATCTTTGAATTTTTAACGTAGTAAAGGACTTTCAGTCTAAGATTGTTCAATTCTCTCATTTTTACAACAGGGATTGGGGCACAGAGAGATTAAGTGATTTTTTTTCCTCAAAGTCACACATCTGATTAGTAGCGAGGGTAGGATAGAACCCAAATGTCTTAAGTCTTTGTCTAGAGTAGGGTTTTCGAATATATATTCTGGTGGGCGTTGGGAGTATGGGGAGGATTCTTAAGTCAAATAAGTTTGGAAAATGCAGCCCTGTCTAGGGAAGTTACTAACGTACATTGAAGACTCTGAGAAGTCCTCCAGAATAGAATCCTTATAAACTTTGTTTTTTTTTCTAAGTTTCTAAAATACATCAACTAATGTTGAAGAGGATGATAGCAATAATAGTAGTTTCCTTTTATTCAATCCTTCCTTTATGTATTTCAAGTCCTCATATACAGTGACATGCTTAATCCTCACAACAACCCTATAAGAGGGTTATCATCTCTCCCATTTTTTTCAGGCACTGAAAGATAAAGTAATTTATTGAAAGTCATGCAGGTAAAAATGAGACAGAGCTGAGATTTCGGCCAAAGCAGTTTGCTTCCAGAGCCTGGACTCTTAAACTAGTATACTCTGCTTACTATAGAACCTTTTTTCCATGTAATACCTATTAACATCCTCTGGAGCCAGGATTCTATGAAAACATATGTCAGGAAATACTGCTCTGGAATTATTTCCAGTATGCACTGTAAAATATCATTGAGTTCTAGAAGTGCACAGCTGGAAGGGACACTATAGATCAACTCACTTGACAGATGAGGAATCTGAGGCAAAGATGAAAGTGTCTGGCTCTAGGTGTGTGGCAGCTGGAATTAGAAACTAGGGCTCCTGATTGCTAATTCAATGGGGTTTATTTACTAGGCATTTTTGGAAAATAGACTGTAAAGAAATCTTAGGCTTATTTACTGGGGGTGGAGATTGTTTGTGTAAGGTGATGAGAGAACCTTATTCCTATTGTCCCCAGCATAGATTAGGTACTACGCACATTTTTGTTGAATAAAGGAACACACCACTAACATTGTTATGGCATTTTATGGCTTTCAAAGTACTTTCATAGCCATTTTTAGTGGTGTGGTAGGCAAGGCAAGGCAAAGATGCATAGAAAGTGAATCATGGGGCTGGAGTGAGAGAAGCACAGCCATAAAAACAAAGAAAGGGTGGCTGACAGTTGTGGAGGTTAAGATTCCTGGAGTTATTATTAATAGAATGAAATTGGTGATTTGGGGCCTGGCCATGATTTGCAGATTACTTAAATTTCATTTTATTTTAATTTATTTAAAAGCTACCACCAAAATCCTGCAAAAAGAAAATTCTTAAGGGATTTTTTTTTTAAATATTAGGGGCCTCTTAAATTGATTTCCATCCAACGATGAAGAGAATTTGCTTTAATAAATACCCAAGAGAAGCGAGAGTGTAAAATACCTGTCACTAAACAGTCTTGCATTATTTCTCTTGGTCATAATTAGTTTAAAGTTTGAAAGTTCATTGCCGTATTAAATGTTGGTGTTGTTAAGATCTCAGTTCTTTATTCAGGGTGATTGGAGGTCATATTTTTATACTTAGCATTTTCCAGCTGAGGAACTGAGGCTAGGATCGCAGTGCCCAAAGAGGAGTTCTGTTGTTCCAGCTGTTAAGGCTGTATGTGGGCTTCTTAAGTTGCTCAGGCAGTGGACTGCCATTGTTTTCATATTTAGAGTTGCTTTTTTATTCTTAATTCAGGTTGGTTGTGTACTAAATGGTAGGTTTCCTTCACAAGCCCATTGAGAGGCTGAGAATCTGCTTTTCTGCCTCTATACTCTGTGTTCAGGGGGCAGGATGCATGTCAGTCCTCTTCTCCATCATATCACCAGTGGCTTGTATAGGACCATGAACACAGTATGTGCTTAGGAAATAATTGTTGAATAAATAAGTGTTCTGTATAGAGGTGAGTTATAGGCAGAAATCATATACCTGTTTTTAGTGTATTCAAAGTAGGCAATCAGTGTTTGTTAATGATTATGTGTTTTTGTCATGATAGTTCTGAATTTGCAAGACCTAATCTATAGAAGCTAATTAGTTGCTTTTTATGTGCTATGACTGATGTTTGTGTAAGCGGCACAGTTGAATGGTAGAAATTATAGTTTTTCTAACCAGAATCTCTTAGTGACAACATATTAGATCAATGAATGTCTATTGAATTTGAGTAGAGCGAAAGAAATATCCTATAATTCAATTTTCAAAACAGCAGGTATTAATCACTCTCCCGCATTGCCACCAAAATACAGATGTAGAAACCCAGGGTCAGTGACTTACCATATGCACTTGACTGGTTAATGGTACTGCTGCAACTCTGAGGTAAATCTGCTATTTCCTAGATTTAGTGTTCCTGGCCACCTTTCCTGTTGCCACTAATCAACAACATTAGGATTTGCCTTGGACTCTTCCATTGACTGACTGACATGAATGCCAGGGCCAACTGTGTTTGGTAAAGTCCTACCAAGGTTGAATGTATTAACTTCTTTCCAAGCAAAAAAAGAATTAGGGAATATGATATCACCAGGTGTTTGTTGCCCACTTGTCATATGGCATACAGGATATTTGAAAATGTAGAGCAAATATATGTTTTTCAGGAGTATGCAGTTTTATAGGAGTTAACACGGAAGTCTCTAACACCTTCAGAGAATAACACACTCTAATATAAAAATGTTGCAGGTATGGAACAGCGTTTCAGTGGTTTTGGAGTTCAGAGAAGGGAGAGATTATTAAGTAAACTTCTTGTGATGACAAGTTAGTGGCTTTTGAGACTTCAGCATTCTCTTTTTGCTGCAACTCCCCTTTTCCCATTTGTACCCCTCTTCAACATTTCCTTGGCTAATTAGATAAGCAGTGCTCCTGTCTCCATCACTAACTCATTCTGTTAATTTCCCACCCCACTGTGATTCCTCAGGCAGGAAGATGGGTGATGGTACTCATAATGTGATAAATGTTTGGATATCTGCATCTCAGGGACAGAGATTTTTGTACACAATATTATGGAAATAAGTGAACTTGGAGAACAATTTTAAAAGGAGCAAGCTATGTTTCAATATGTGTGGAGGGATTTGTGCTATCCTTGATATCAAAATTTCATGTTTTCATAGATATGTACCTATTTGTAAGTAGTATTTCCATGAGGGAATAGGTGGATGGAAGTATTGGTAGCAGTGAAGATTTCTCCAGTGGTAAGAGTTAATGCATATTTTCCCTTATAGCTCAAAACAGGCAAAGGAAACTTGAAGTGAGATGCTGTTACTTGGGTTAGATTTGTTTCTGTGCAACCACGTTCCCCTTCTTCTTTCATTTGAATGTGAAGGGAAAAGAAGGTAAACATTGTAAAATAATTTAAAGTGGTTTATTCTGAGCCAAATTCGAGGGCCATGGCCTAGAGCCATGCCCAAGAAGCCTTGAGCAAATGGACTCGGTCTGGTTGGGTTACACTGTGGTTTTATACATTTCAGGGAAACAGGAATTACAAGTATAGTCGTAAGTCAATACATATATTGGTTTGGCCAGAAAAGGTGGGACATCTCAAAGGGGGGGGGTGGTGGATTACAGGTTATAGGTGGGTTTAAAGACTCTTTGATTTGTAATCAGATAAAGAAATGAAGCTTTGTCTAAAGGCTTGGAATGTATTATGTTAAGTAAGTTTGTTAATAAAGTATAATCCACTGGCCTTATACCAAGACCGAAGGGATTCGTTATGTAAGTTGAGGACCTGCAGGTTTATCTTGCATAGTCTTAGGTCTATTAATGAGCTACGAAGGATGTCTATAAGAATGGCAGTGGCATGGTGAGGCGTGTCTGACCTCCTTTCTCGTGGCTAGCAACTGAGTTTTAGGGTATCCCTTTGGCCAATAGGGGGGTCCATTCACTCAGCTGAGGGGAGAGCTTAAGATTTTATTTTAGTTCACATGGGTTATTTAGCATATATAATACTTATGTTTGGTCTTTCTCGCTCTGCTGTGAGGGTTTTTCTTTATGAACCTCCAGATGTTGCTGAATGTGGAATAGCTCTGGAATTTGATAAAAACATGGCCTTTATTCTTCCACTAGCCCTTCCCAATGAACCTACCTTGTAGGAAAGTGTAAAGTTGTTTGCGGGAGGGGATTTGGGAGCAAGGTTCCCATCTTTGGAACCAAGTGTTTAAGCATTCTGGCCTGGAGCATTGGGGGTGTTAGGGTGGAAACTCATACATAGTAGGGGCTGAGAAAGAATTCTTGATACAAAGATTAGGACAGCTTTCAAGAAAAAGTTTATTTTACTATTCAAGGGAGGGAAGGGGCGTGGCACAAGATAATGAAAGGATAAGTACTGGCCACAAGGGTAAGTCTTTAGAGTTTTCATTGCCAGCTGATAGCAGAAGGCAGTTGTGAAGCAGTTGCATTTGTTTTTCCTTTTGTTTTTTTTTCCTCTTCTCTGTGAGGCTGGTTTATCAGTCTCTGTGGAATTTGGTTCTAGAGGATATGGGGGAGGGAACTCAAACCACTGCTCTCTCCTTAGTTCTTTTCAACTGCCATAGAAACAAACTCTTTGAGATCACAGGTGGCCAATTTTAAAGACAGGATTTAAGCCACAGGTGGGTAATCAAAGGGGGTAGTTGTGTGTAGTGAGTTTTTTTCTGCAAAGGGGCAATTTTATGCTGTAAGTTTACTCTTTCTTTCTGCTAGATAGTTTACTTATCTGTGTTAGATAATTTATTAGCAAGGCAATCCTTTCAGAGGGTAGGGGAAAATTTTGCTCCTTTGTGCCTTCTCAGACTAGCTTGCAATAGGGCTGCATGGGCACATACTCTAAGCTGATGGCATTGCATAAAAATAGATTTAGGAACAAGTCAACTCTGAGGAAAGACTCAGTTTCAGCAGCCTAATTGCTGAGTGTACTCAGAAGAAACTATTTATTTTCACAAGGGGAAAAAAATCCTTGAAGCATGACCTCTATTCTCCCTGCCTCCTTTTTTTCTTTCTTTCTTTCCTTTCTTTTTACTTCACAGCTGCATTTCCTTAGCCTGTAAATCTCAATTCCTCAAAATCTGAAGCTATGATTGTGTCTTTTTTTCTTTCATAATGTACAAATATTAGCAATAAAAAGTGATGGACTGGGTTATTAGAAAAGGGAGCCACTGTGGCTTTTAAGGGCCCCACCTTGAGGAAGTGTTCTGTTATTTGACTCTCTCCTCGAATGTAAATTGCCTCTTAGTGAACCATTAGGTGATGGGGTATGTGTAAGTTTGTCTGCTGTCAAATTTCTCTGATTATGCTGGGGATTAAGACACACTTCTGCTGTTTCTGCTGGGACTTATTTGTATGAATAATTTGTGTGAACAAATTGCTCCTGTCTGTGAGGAACCTTCTAAATCCTTGTCCTTCCTGACACAGTAAGGATGTCATCACCAAGGTCTTCGATGAGTTACATGCACAGGTAATATTGAAACAGTTGACATCTAACATTCCTATGGTGAGTTCAAAATCCAGGCACATACTTCCTACAAAAGACTAATGAAGTCTGTCCTGTATGAGAACCCTGCTAGGGAAGGCTTTTGACTGAATTCCTGCTTTTCTCTGTGTACTGCTGACTTCAGCCGTGGATCACACTTTCACTAGAACAAGGCTAGTCCTTGTGGCATTTACAGGGAGAATATTAGGCTTGGAACTGGGAGACCACCAGGGTTCTAATTCTACCCCTGACATTTACTGGCTGAGAATCCTTGAGAAACTTAATTCACTTTTTTGTATTGTCAACAGAAAAAAAAAAAAAGCCAAACTCTATAAAATAATTTAAAGAGGTTAATTCTGAGCCATATTTGAGGACCATGGTCTGGAGCTACACCCAAGAAGCCTCAAGCAGGTGGATTCATTGTGGTTGGGTTACAGTCTGGTTTTATACATTTTGGGGAGATAATAATTACTTGCAAAGTTGGTTTGGCCCAAAAAGGCGGAACATCTCAAGTGTGCAGGGGGGAGCTTACAGGTTATAGGTGGCATTAAAGAATGTT
>RJWJ010031111.1:0-19447 GCA_004363605.1 Indri indri
TCTTTCAAGAAGATCATCTAGTCTCCATGGTTTCCGCCCTCAGCCGTTTCATTCTTCCTAGTTGACTCATGGATTTCATGAGCATAATAAAATGGGCATTGTTTTATAACACTAAGATATTACTCTATTAATAACTCACAGAGTTATAAAAAATAACAAATTTATGGAAAACATTATGAGTGTTATAAAAATAAAAATATATAAAATGATATACACGTACATAGTATAGTGGACAAATAAACGTATCAAAAAATATCTGAGTTATGTTCATTAATGACTAAGTGGACCATAAGATCTTATTTAAGAATTAGAAGTGTTTAGACTATGCCCTACTATTCTGGGCTTGATATTATTAATAAATTAGGCACAAAACATTCTCTTGTGTCAGTTACTCATTAGCGCCAGTATCAAAAACAAATGCTGGAATAACTGTAGAATTAAACAATATGGAATATGTAGTAACTGTGACCTGGATTTATCTTTTTATTCTAAATGTTTTTTATTTATGTCCTGAGTATGGGAGGTAGAACCTACTTAGCTTTGATATTGAAAGCATGCCAATACATTGAAAATAAAATCCAAGAACTAATGCTCAGGAACAAATAACATTCTACACTGTAAAGTAAAGCTGTAAGATATTCCAACAGGGAGCTGAGATGCATATTATTCAAGTGTGCAAAATGACTTCTTCAGGAGGATTTTGTAAGAGATGAATACTAAATTGGCCAGACTACAACAGGCAAATCGTATGTTAGATCAGAAGTAGACACTTTAGTTTCATGAGTCATTGACTCAGAAAGCTGTCTTAAAGGTATTAAGGAAGGAAAAGAAAAAGGAGAAAAAGCACAATAAAAAATAGGCTATCTATCACAAACTATATCAGTAGGGGTGAAAAAATATCATGATGCATGGAATTGTAGAAATAGAGAATCCAATTTATCAGGAAAAACTTCTCATACCTGGCACTTTTTGACACACAAAAAAGTTACAATAACAACATTTTCTCCCTGAGTTAAGATCCTAGCATCTACAAACAGTAACACAGTGATCCAACATTAGACATAAAAATTTTACGAGGGTAAACTAATATATTAAATTTGAGTTTTAACTTTCTCACATAAAGTTATTTGTCAGTTATATGATAAATTTAATATGTCAATCACAACATATTAAAGAGATATATTAAATATAAATCATTTTATGAATAATGGTCAAATTAGACAATAAAATAACTAAACAGTTTAGAATATATTCCTATAAATACGATACATTGTTATGTGGCAAATCAAAAAATATGCATCAAAATTACTTACCACAATAACACGTTTTATTTCTCACCATACTACAAATATACACCAAATAGAAAAAATATATATATTCATATATATTCGTATCAAAAAAGTTATAGTGCTTCTCAAATTATTTTTAGACACAAGAACACTAAGGAAAAAATAAAATCAACACGATTGCCTAGCTTCGTGACAACAGGAACGCCTTGAGCTGTAAATTCACAGTAAGCACATAAAATAAAGAACATTGAGTCAGCCTTAGTTTTATTGATATTTCCTTTCTTATATCTTGAGAAAAGAACAGGAAATTTTTTAGGTCAGGTTGAAGAAGTCTCAATTTAATACAGCAGAAAATTTTCACACAAATCAAGCAATTCTCCAATAATTTTTTCCTTAATTAGATTGAAACATAATTATGTTAAAAGAAGCTAAAGATAATAGAAGTACAATATTTCTGTGTGTGTTTATGTGCATTGGAAAAAGACCACATATAACTATTCAAGGAAAGGTCATATTTTCAACACTACACAGGTGATTCAAAAACAAACATTTAAAATTATGCCTCATTTGTTAAATACAAATACACAGTTAAACAAAGTTATAAAGGCACTAATACTGCCTTCTCTGTAATTTTGTAAATGATTGTATATCTCTTGTGCTAAGTGTAAACTTCAACCAGTAATCTAACCTGAGATTAGATCTGAGAAAGAAAATATATCAGTTTGCTAGTTTTTATAATTTACTCTCTGTATCTTATTTGGTATAGACAAAGATTACAGTCAGCAATCCTAAACGCTGAGAACTAGATTAGGAAGATTATGATGTTCCTAATTATTAGAAAATTATCATTTTCTAAGAATGAACTCAGCAGGAGTCTCAGTACAGATTGGTGAAAGCAAAATACATAGTTGGAGGAAGGATTTAAATGTGCTTCTAACTCACGTGTCACAATGCATGAGAGCACGAAAATGAGAATGGGAGAGAAATCTTAATTTGTTAAAAAAAACAAACATGTTTTAGGAACTGTGTCTAGAAGAGAGGAGATAAACAATAATAAATAAATAATTAAATTTCAATGTGATGAGTGTTATAGATGCAGCAGAGTGCCAAGGTAGGCAAACCATAGACATCTACCTCACATGCAGGTATCAGGGAATGTCTCTTAGAAGAATTTAGATGTTTGAATAGCTCCTTCGAGTGTGAGAAGTAGGTAGGTAAAGAAATTCTCAAGGCAGGAAAAATTTCTGACATAGCAAAGTGCATGTAAAGGTAGATAAAACTATAAGACATCTTGAGGAAACCACAAGTAAGTTGGTATGTGGAAAGATTGAGGGATACATCTCAGGTCAAGAAAAAGAAACAAGTTGAAATACATATAAACCTATATGATTGGCATCTTTATTTGCTAAGCTAAATAGATTAAAAAACTTTGGAAACTTTATTTAAGGAGATAAAATCCCATGATGAGACTCATGTTTTCAGAATGCTCTGACAGAATTTAGAGCACTTTTCTCCTCAGTGGATTATGTAAAGAAATCCACTGAGTGGCGGAAAGAAAATAACACGACTGATGTTTTATCTATATGGCAAGTGAGTATTTAAATAAATAGTATTTACTAATTATCAATATGTAATCCATTCTAGCACTCTCAAATGGTTTCTCTGGGTTGAATTTTTACAAAAGTCGTGTCGGAGAATCAAAATATAATATTATTAAAGAATTCTGATATATGTATATATTTTTCTTTCAGAATATTGTGGAGGTACAAATGCTTAGGTTACGTATATTGCCTTTACCCAACCGGAGTCAGAGCTACAAACATGTCCATCCCCCAGACTGTGCGCACCACACCCATTGGGAGTGAATATACGCATCCCCTCCTTCCCCCTCCCACCTGCCCGACTAAAAAGAGGTGGAAAGTCATGAAAACATTTTTTATTGTTCAGAGGATGACTAATAATCTTGGAATCTTACAAAGTAACATTCATCGGTGTCCGGCAGGTGTTGGGGGAAGAGGGGATGGGTCTATTCACACCTAATGGGTGCGGTGCGCACCGTCTGGGGGATGGACATGCTTGATGCTCTGACTCAGGTGGGGAAAAGACAATTTACGTAACCTAAACCTTTGTACCCCCGTAATATGCTGAAATTAAAAAAAGTATTTTGAAGTTTAAAATAGGGCATGCATTTTTTTTTATTTCACAAAAATATGAACTATTTCAAATGTGTTGACCATTACTTTATTGGCAAATAGCTCTCATTATTGGAGTAAGGTGCAAGGATTTTTGGAAATGGAAACACACCTGATCCCTCTCTTCAAGATAAAAATATCATTTTAAAAATAATGGGTGATAAAATACATACCTAATTTTTTTTTGCTGTAGAAAGAACTTTTTAAAAAAGACTGAAAATGGTCCAATATTATGTGATTTTTTTCCCCTAAAACCTATTAGCTAACATTTCACTAAACTTACAGAGGTTGTTAACAAATTTTTCACTAGGTTGAAAATTCCCAAATGAGCAATATCTGTGTTTATTTAACTGACTTATTATAATATTTAAAACAATTAACAACTTCAAATAAAATTCCAAGAACACCTAACTGATATCAGGGGAGATTAGAATTTACTACCTTATAATAAATATAATTAGTCTAACAAGGTGCAGTCAATAATGCATTTTTCAACTGTTTAACATTCTAATCTACTTAATTTTTATGAGCATGCATTTGAAGACAAGCATATTC
The DNA here is from genome assembly GCA_004363605.1 of Indri indri. NCBI lineage: Eukaryota > Metazoa > Chordata > Mammalia > Primates > Indriidae > Indri > Indri indri. Next base: position 4,037 of record RJWJ010031111.1, read on the forward strand.
TGTCTTGTTTTACACAGTACTGTCATCCTATAGATGATTGCCTTGCACTTAGTAAGTCGTTATTAACAACTTACTTTTATTAAATGAATAAAGGAAAGAAATTAATTTCAATATACATTTATACATTAGGGACTGGAAGTACTGTAAAACTTGATGAATCAGGCAATTAAGAAATAACATGAAGAGATCTGAGAGCTGAAAATGAATGTCTGAATTACGTCAACTTAAGGAAAATTGAGTAAAAGCACACTGTGAAGAAGAGTAATAAGAGCAACCATATATGAAAGAATAAAAATGTCTCAAAATAGTGCCACGGAAGTAATAGTAGCATGAAATTTTAAGGACAGCTTGGTCAATATAAAAGAGCAAACTAGATAAAGACCAGATATTTTTCACTTGTTTTTGTCAAATTTGACCCAGAAGTAATTCTGACCAGAGGACTGACAATGTTATTATATTAAATCAGTTAGAAAATGCAATTGGCTCCTGCGATAAATTATAGGTAAGAAATTAGAGACAAAAAATAAAGAATTTTCCAAGAAATTTCATCTAGAAAAACAGAGATATATAGAAGTAAGAGTTTGTTTTCCTTTGAATTTAAAATTTAAGAGGAAATATTTACACATACTGATACTCTGAAAGCTGAACTATAGTATGGAAGGAGTAGTTGAAGAATTGAAGGTCGAGATCACTGATATAACAAGGCATTGTAGAACATTGGCAGAGGTAGAAAGTTAACTCCGAGCGTGAAGACACGTGCCTCTTCCAGTGAGACAGAAGAAAGACAAAGGAAAAGACAGATACAGATTGTAGGTGACAAGGAAAAATACTGAGTATTGGCAAGTCTTCATATTTTCTGAGTAGTGGGAGTTATAATAACTTTTATGAAAATAAAGAGGAGAGAAATGAGTTCAAACATATGGGAAGTGTTGGAATAACCAATGAATAGTATGTGAGAAAGAACTGAATTTTACCATGTCCGAGTTCCCTAGGGCATTACTGAAGATTAGTTGTGCCTTTTCTGCAGACACTCAGCAGTCTGGGTGTTGTAATAGAGGAGTCAGATCGTTGCACATAGTAAGGTTGGTCGAAAGAAGATTAAAGGGCAGGAGGGTCAGAAGCAATGATGCCATCCAAGGGGCACTCCTTAGTGTAATAAGGATCTCTGAGGACCGTAATCTATGAAAAATAATAATGCATTTTTTGAAGACTTTCTTGGAATACAAAAAAAAAAAAAAAAGGCCAATAAGCTGAGTGTTTTCAGTATAACTTTTGCACTGTTCAGGAAAGGATATGCACAATCTGGAAGTATTCTAACGTTTGATCACATACCTTAGTTAATTTAGAGGTATCAGAATCACACCGTAAGATAGTTAGGTTCATACGAATCTCCTAACGATAATATAGCTTTTTATAAACATCATGATAATTTTGGCTTCCTGCAAGGGAGAAAAACCAATGATATGATTGCTTGAGTATTCTGGGATGTTTACCATTTATAATAGTCAGTATAAATTAATCGATTAACGTTTGGTTTATCAATTGCTCTACTATATGTATAGTTAGAATGACGCCGTTTCTCAGTATTTGAAGTAGTCTGAGTGAATATAGAGAATTGAGTTTTCAAACTTACAAATCTGAGGACAAACTGATGTTATGTGCTATTTTGTATCTGTTAAATTAATAATAAATTGTTATAACATCATAACATGTGTAATTGTAAAATCAAAGTACAATGAATAATAGTTATAATAGTTAAAAAAAAAAAGGAAAAGAAATCGGAGGATAGCAAACAGCAAACTTTCTTCATATTAGATTAACGATGCTTACTTTTTTACCAAAAATACATACAGTGCAGTGGCATAGTTTAATTTGAAGTCACTATACAGTTTAAAATAATATGTTTGCCATAATAATAGAACAGGCCACCAAATGATTCGTGTGCAATTCAGGTTTAATTGAATTGCTAGCTAGATATAATGTGGCAAAATCCCAGAGGCTGGGCCTATTATATGTTTGTTTCCTGTTCACACAGAATTCGCTAAGGGCCTGACTGCTGTGACTCTCCAAGGTTGCTACCTTTCATGTCGTCACTCTATAGTCAGAGTATTTTTTTTTCCTTTCTAATTCCACAATCCTCACGTTAAAACCACTTTTATGATCACTGTTGCTCAAGAAGAGAAAATCTACAAAATTACCCACCAGATCTCAAGTGCTTTGCCTACAAGAGGCACATGTTTCATTGACTGAAACGAGTTACATAATCACACCTACATTTCATAGAGTGGAGCCTGTAGGTCCACAAGGAAGAGAACCAGAAATGTCAGTGTGCAATAGTAATATCTGTCACATATATTTTGACATCAATTACCTCATCTGAAAATATTTTTATCTTACTCAGGATGATAACATTTACATTTTGTATCATTTAATTATCACTGCCCACCTTTTCTACAACTTTCAAATAAAAATCATTTGACTAAAGAGCTTTATTTCCATGTAGGCTTTGTAATTCTTTCTCTCCATCCCCAACTGTTTGTCTCTCTGTTCTGTGTCAATTTCACTCTTTTGCTTTTCTCTTTGTCCCCAGCAAGTCACTCTTTTTATTTCCAAATTACTTTATTCCTTTTTAAACAATTTTTGCCTTACTGAATGAATGCCAAATGGGTCAAAGATATACAATATATTTAAAATTGGAATTTTTCTTTAGAGTATCATCATGGAACTATAAAAAAAAAAACATTGTGCACACACAAACGTATGTATGTGTGCAAAGAATTTTTAATTAGCGTTTATAATGTCAAAAAAGCAGAGATTGTATATTACTAAATTTTGGAGATTATTTAAATAAATGCAATGTACCTGTTCTACATAAAGGAAATGCAGTAGCTTAGATAACTAAAGTAATATATCATTAGGTTAACAAAGTAGATTAGTTAAAATATTAAAATGTATTATAAAATTATACATCTTTATATGTAATTAAATAAGTATATAAGGCAAAGACAGAAATATGTAACTGTTCTCATTATATTAACAATGCCGATACATTCCATATAGCTCTTGTATATATAAATATCTTCTGTACATTTCATAGTGATTATCTCTGATTTATAAAGTCACGCATCATTTTCATTTTCTTTTTAGTACTGTTCTATATTTATCAAACTAATATCTGGTTATTATCAGAACAGAAAGTCAATTATTCCAATTAATGACTGAGGCTCATTCAGTTTACTGGGTTGTTATCAATAATCTCTTGTTCAATAGGTCAAGTTCCTCACTGGCATAAATTTTCTTATGTCTTAAAATGAATCTTATGCCTCTTTGGCATTATTCAATGGAATTGATATATAATCTGGCTTACGTTATCATAAAAATTGAAAAAATGATAAAATATTAAAATTTAAGTGTAGTAAAAATATAAACATAGTATTATAATCGTAAATACATTTTATATATGTAAAATGAATAATAGCACATCTCAAATTTATACAGGTCAATCGTGAATTAATTTTAGATTTATTATTCCTCTGCACTTTTGAAAGAATGATAATAGTGAAAAGTAAGAAATGTGTATAAATTCTAAGGACTAGAACTTACCATTATTTGTTTCAAAATTATCTTATTTACCATTTAATCAATTAGAAAAATAATATGTCTTCCCCTAAGATCTTATAGCAGCTTGAATCAAACAAGATCTATTACAGAGAACTACTAAAAGTCAGGATAAAATGCAAACATTTGTTATTTGAAGACATTGGAACAAGCCAAAGCAGCAGAAATTTAAGGCCTCAAGTTAATTAACACAGGAAAACTTAATTTAGTCCTTTCTAAATAAATGTTGAAAAATTGATAAAATTAAAAATTCATGTATAATAAAAATTTCAGCAATCCAATTATAGACTAGTAAGACCTACATCATTGTCAGTAATAATGGTTTTGGTAATGATATCAGTAGTAGCAACAATAACAACAAGAACAGCAACAATTCTTATTAATAGTATGAGGTGACTTCAAAAAGTTAATGGAAAAATGCAATTAAATGATGAAAATAAAAAATACATACTTTATTTCTCAACATAAGATTCTTCGAGTTCAAGACACTTTTGTAATCAATGATACAATGATCCCTAAAGAACTGTGGGACTTGAACTGCGTCAATGCAATTTTTTGCATTATTAACTATAGCACAATGGGTGCCATTTAAATATTGTTTTGAGATTAGTCAACAAAAAGAAGTCAGAAGGAACCAAATAAGGACTATAAGGTGAATGTCTAATAATTTCCCATCAAAACTCTTGCAAAATTGTCCTTGTTTGATGAGAAGAATGAGCGGGAGCATTTTCTTGGTGGAAAAGGACCCTGTGGTGAAGCATTCCTGGGTGATTTTCTGCTAAAGCTTGGACTAACTTTCTCAAAACACTCTCACGATAAGCAGACACTATCCTTCTTTGGCCTTCCAGAAACTCAACAAGCAAAATGCTTTGAGCATTTCACAAAACTGTAGCCATGACCTTTGCTCTTGACCAGTCTGCTTTTGCTTTGACTGGACCACTGCCACCTCTTGGTAGCCATTGCTTTGAATGTGCTTTGTCTTCAGTATCATACTGGGAAAGCCACGTTTCATCTCCTGATGTCCTGTACAGGATCCTGGAGGAGACACGTGACATTAGGTAAAAACTAAGGAAATCTGGATAACATATGCATTTGAATTAATGATAATGTATCGATATCTGTTCATTAAATGTAGGAAATGTGCCATACTAATGTGCAATGTTAAGAATACAGAAAACTAGCTGTGCAGTACATGGCGCCATTCTTCACTACCTTTGCAATTTTTCTGTAAGTCTAAAACTGTACTTAAACTAAAAGTTTATTTAAACACACACACACACATAATCGGACAAAACTAAAACTAAAAATAAAATCCCATTTATCATGAGCTTATATTCTATGTGGGAAGATAGATTATAAACAGATATATAACAAATGTATCATACACACACACACACACACACACACACACACACACACACACATACACATTTGCAATAAATAAGTATTTTATTGGAAAATAACACAAGGTAAAGGGACCAGAAGAGAATGACAGGAGTGTTATCTCAGATAGGTTGGTTACAGTAGACCACGATATGGAAGTAAAATCTAAACAAATTGTGTTACAAATATTGTCTCACATAAAAAGTGAAAAAGAGATAATGTCACAGTGGGAATGACCAATTCTGAAAATTACCACTTAGAAGTTGATAAAGGGGAAAGTTTAGTGCAAATTTTTTATTTTGGACACTCTTGGGAAAGGCAATCATGCCCCTTGGCAGGTTTCCAACACTTGCATGGCATCATAAGAGTGTGTCTCAGGGCTGGAAATTTTCCTTACACCAAGATAAGCAGCCCTCACAATTTGCCTTAGGCTTATCACTTTGTTTGGGTATATCTTTCCTTATTCCAGGTTTGATGAAAGCTTCTTTGTTCTGCTGAAGGGTGTGCATCACATGTATCTGGTCAACCCCACTGCTAAATCAGTTCCTGGTAGATAGGGAACAGGATTTTTTGCCTGCAGCATAAGAACGGTGTGTGCAGATCATCTCTGTGTGTATGCTGCTGAGTGAGACCTACTAGCTATGGGGACTGATCCTCACTGTTAATGGTGATCGTGCTCTGTCTCCTTTCTATGTGATAAAGCATCGTTGCATGCAGCGCTTATGTGAGTGGTGTCTTTCTTGGTGACCTGACAGCTGCAAAGCATGCAGTGGGTTGACATTCTGGGACAGCTGCTCCCAGTGGTGGGCATTTTTATGCTCTTTACTGCCCTCCAGTTACTGGGTATCCTCTTCATGATGTAGCAACAAGTGTCATTTTTTCCAAAGACACCATGCAAGTTTTGACTCTGAAGAGAGTGGTTAAAGTGGATATTGGAGACAGTGACATGATTGGCAAGGGTTCCAAAGAGAACTGGAGGTGCAATGGAGGGTACAATGAGTATGGACAACTCTTTTCTGGAGTTTCACTTTAAAGAAAATTGTATTTGAACTTAGTTGTTAAGGATGCGTATAAATATACTAGAGTGACTTGGTATGAATTTTAGAAAAGATTCCTTGCATATGAATCAGAAAAAAACAGAAGTAGAAAAGGGCATAAATCACTTAGAATTGTGTTTGGAAAACAGTGATGTGATAAGTTGGCTGATGTAAGTCCTATTCAAATAAGGCCATGCATTTTACACATCAGGGTATTTATATATCATTAAGGGTACTTGTTTACAATGCTCATTTCCAAGACACCAATGTCAATGTGTTAAAGTAGTGCTTTTGTGGACTCTGTAATATTTAACAGATTTTGGTGTTTTCTAAGTGCAATAGTAAGCCTTTTGCATTTTTGTTTGGTTTGTTTGCTTTGTTTGAGGGTAACACTTAAGATTCAATAACCCCAGAGTATGGGGAATGCATTGTGTAAGGGAAATGGATGTCACTACACTACTGGGCAACAGTTTGGTCAAAGACAGATATCGTTGGTTCAGGCCCTGGTGATATTAGGTGGGATATAGAAATGGAAATGTACACGGATATTTGGAAGCTAGAGATGCTGTTAAACAAAAATGAAAGTTGGAAGAATAGGTAATAACTTTTACATGGCTAGGAGTAAGATTACTCTTTTACCAAAATTGCGTACTATGGAATATTATCAGTTCTGGAGGGAAAATTCTTGTGGTCCATTTTAGACATGTTTCTTTTAAAGTTCTTTTGTAACTTCTAAGCGAAAAGGGAAAGTAGGCACCTGAATATATAGTTTTGGAATTCAAAAATGAGATTTGAACAGCGAGGTAGATTTTGGAATCATCTACATATCAGTTACTATCAACACACGAGGAAATAATGAGTTTCCCTTATGAAGGTTACTGAGAAGAGAAGATGATGTGATACAAGGACCCAAAAAACGGCCTATCCAAATATGGTAGAAGAAGACCACAAAAGAATCAGGGTTGAGTAGGCAGAATGTGAGAAAAGGCAGGAAGGAGACAACCAAAATGCTTTCGAAAAACCAAGAAAACTCGGTGTTACAAACTACGGTGTGGTGGCTCACGCCTGTAACCCTAGCACTCTGGGAGGCCGAGGAGCGAGGATCGCTTGAGCTCAGGAGTTGAGACCAGCCTGAGCAAGAGCGAGACCCCTTCTCTACTAAAAATAGAAAAAAATTAGCCAGGAGTGTTGGCATACGCCTTGTAATTCCAACTAATGGGGAGGCTGAGGCAGAGGGATCGCTTGAGCCCAGGAGTGTGATGTTGCAGTGAGCTACAATGATGTCACTGCGCTCTAGCCGGGGAACAGAGCTAGACTCTGTTCTCAAAAAAAAAAAAAAAAAAAAAAAAAAAAAAAAAAAGAGCTGTTCCTATTTCTGTGATTTAGGAATTTTTAGGAATTTAGATTTATAAGATCTTTGATGTCTTTAGAGCGAGTGTGCTGAGAAGTAAATTTAGTCTGTCTATCCAGCCATCGATGTGTCTATCTTCCTCTACCAGTTGGATTAAAAATTTAAAATTTCCTTAAAAATAAGCATTACATCTCTACATTGTCAATATCCGCCCCCTCCCCATAGCATCTTACACACAACAGAGGTTCACAGCTCTGGCCTAGCTTTATTACTATGTACAGAAAGCTTAAAGACAGCAAAAAGTGAAGCCATAACATTGTAATTAAAAGTTTAATCTTATTCACTGAATTCAATCTTTTATGTATCATTTATATTAACTAAATTAGCTCCAGAGCATCGCATGTACTGATATATATATATACACACACACACAATATACATATATGTATATACAAAATATATATACACACATATCAATATGATATAAATATATATGTTTATTTTCAGGTAACCTCTGCATTGAAAAATAAAATTAAATTATTCATGCAAAGCATACTTATAGCAAATGCAAAAACATTTAGCTCATCAACAAGAAAATCAGTAAGTACTCATTCATTATTTATTCTCTTTTCATTTTAATGTACTTATTGACTATTTGCTATGTACTTTTTAATATTAATTTAATATTAATTTTGTTTGAAATTATTTAATTCAATTCTCATGCAATTCCTATGGTGTAGCTATTATTATTGCCATTATCTGACAGAAAAGAGAAACAAAGTACAATATTAAACCAGATGCCAATACTCATTCATTCTTTGCCTCCTTCACACAAATCGTGCCATTTTTTAAAATGGTGTTGTTCTAATTTTTTGTTCTTATATCGTGATGTCCACTTGTGAGCAGTTGAACACTTGGGTTTCTACAAATATGCAGATAATTTGCAAAAATAACATGTTAATTGTAAGAATGCATTTATGGTCTAAGTGTATTCAAACAGAGAAAGATTTTATTAGGTTTTTTTAGGAACAACTTTAAATTTATTGTATATTATTTAAATAATCTTATATGTGATAAGTAGATTTAATAATTCTATACATTTCTTCCATTATTTAAAATCATAACAATCTGCTATAAACCTGAATAAATAGTTTGTCTAAGTTCCATTTCTTTTATATTTAGTTACGGAAAAATAGTCCTAAGCCAGATGGTTGCTGAAAGAAAGTGAAAACTTGCATTCTATTTTGTGCTCTCTTTTGATAACACGCTATACTTTTTGGCTTATGAAGCATAGTGTGGACTTTTAGGCAAAGGATAATTGCAGATAACTAATAGCAGATGCACAGACTATGTATTTAACAATTTTGTAATACACAAATACATTAAGAAAATGATTAATTTTTTATTAGCTATTCTCTCATATGAGTACATTATCAGGACATTTTATGAGAGTGATAAAGCCTTCATTTTTAAATGTCATTTATTTAATGAAACAAAATGTTCATGATTATTTGTATAAATAAAAGAAATGATCAATTGATTGATCTATCTATCTATCTATCTATCTATGTATAGTGTTGTTCCTGGCATAAAATACAGGCTGTAATGAATGGAAGATGCTATATGCATGATTGTAATTCACATTACAAAACTATAGTAGCTATGAAACAAGAAAACATATACTATATTTTAAAACCTTTAAAAAAAAAAAAAGACTGATTTTACCACATTGCCATTAGCACTTCTTGTTATTAGACTTATTAATTTTGATGGATCATATGTATGTGAAATCACATCAGTATTTTAGTTTACATTTACTTGATCACTGTCAACTTTCACTAGGTTATGCTGAAGAAACAACCTCCAAATCTTCTTGACTTAAAATAACAATGGTTTATTTCTTGCTCATGTTGCACGTACTGGTGAATTGGCATGGCTCTGTTCCATGTGGTCTTTATTTTTGAGCAAGACTGAAAGAGTTCCAGCCTCCACCTGGAACATGCTGGTCTCACAATAAAGGTAAAAGAAGACATGGCAGAACCACACTATGATTCTTGAATCTTTGCTTGAAAGTGGTGTATATCATGTTAACTTACATTTCATTGGCCAGGCAAGTCACATGGTCAAGGCTGATGACAATATGGTGAGCAAGTATCCTCTCAGAAAGAGAGTGGTGAATAATTGGAAACATGAAAAGTATTACAATTTACAACATGAAAACAATACTACAGTTTACAAAAGATGAAACTGTGCATTTTTTAAATGTTTAAGTTAGGTTTCTAGGATTACTCCATACTCACTATTAAATTGGAACTGATCGATCAACATTTATGTGCACATTTGGAAGTAAAACTCAACGGAAATCAAGAATTTGGGAGAAGGGAGGGGATGCATAAATTCACATCTAACAGGTACGATGCACCCTGTCTGGGTGATGGGCACACTTATAACTTTGACTCGAACTGTACAAAAGAAATTTGTGTAACCAAAACATTTGTACCCCTGTAATATTCTGAAATTAAAAAAGGAAAAATGAAAAAAAAGATTATTAAAACACTTTAAAATAATTAATTTAATTATTAAATTTTATAATATAGCAAATATCCATGGGTTTGAATAATAAAACAAATTATATTGTCATCACAATATATTTTTAAAAAACATATATTAAATACATAATTATAAATTAGACCTAGACCATTAACCTATTCTTCCTATATTAATAATGCTCTGAAGTTTTGTGACCAATGGATAAAAAAATTTCCCTCTCTCTCTCTATATATATGTATATATTTACATATACACACATCAAACATTAATAGTAATTGTTATAGAAAATATCATGCATTTTGTCTTTATAAATTATTGCTGACTTCATTCTGAGATTATGGTTAGTTCAGAGTAAATTCCATTTACTGTATTTTTAAAGCAGTAATTGAAAATTTTAGGCCTATAGACAAAAAAGTGTCATTCTCACACTGGCATTTAATATAATTTATGTTATTTGACTGTTTGACTTTCTACCTGATTTAATGACAAAACTGCCCAAATGAACCACATCAAACATTTATACATCAGATCATAAATGTAACCAGACATCTCCTTTTTAATCTAAATTTGTCTTTCTTTTTTCCATACGATGGGTATGCTTTGAAGATACTTCTGTTCTCATTTGACCAAAATGTTTCTAGCCACACGATTAAAAAGATTATTGAATAAAATCTCTGTGTGGTGTCCAATCTTTGAGACATCCCCCACTGACCCTTACTTCTTTCATGTTCAAATCTTTGTGTAGTCTCCTCTCATATGGTAATATGTTTGGTCTGTGTAACCAAGAGAACGTGAAAGTAGCGATGATACGTCACTCCTGATATTAAGTTATGCAAAGCATGTGTCTATTCTCTCTCTCTCCCTCTCATCACTTGCTTAAATTAGTCACCATGTCCTCAGCAACCCTGTGGAGATTCCCTCTTTGGGAAGAACTGAGGCCTCCTACCAAGAGCCCAAGAGGAATGAAGCCCCACAGCTAACAGTTAAGTCAGTGAGTGGAAGATAATCCTCCAGTCCCACTCAAGCCTTCAGATGACTTCAAATGACTCGTTAAAAACTTCGTGCCAGAATCATCAGCTAAACCACTGCACGTAAATACTGTATAAGATAATTTTTAAGGTACTAAAGTTCAGTAATTTTTTATACAACAATGAATGGATGATTAATATACTATGTTAGAGATTTAACACAGTATATTATAAGATCTCTTTCTATAATAGGCTAAAGTTGAAAACAATAGTTTTCCAATGTTGCATATACTTGAAATCAATAAATATTTTACATAGATTTTCTTTTTAGTTTTTTATAGATGAAAAATAATTATACTTATTTTACCACTATTTATATTTTCAATGAAACATTTAGCAGTGGATCAGTGGAATAATAAACTGTGACAGATAATTCTTATAATACTCTCCAAAGACCTGAGAGGAACTGATGACAAAATTATATCGGAAATACAGTTGATCCTCATTATGCATATTGCAGTTGATCTAGTATTCATGGATGTATGAAGTGCCATCTAGCATTTTAAGCACAAGACTGTGATGTTCCTTGCAAAAAAAAAATACATGTCTATTTAAACATAGTTAATAGGAACATGCACAAAAAAGGTTATGTATTGATCAATTGATGGAAATGTGACCAGAGGCTCATGGGAACCTATCCTTGTATTTCGCCTGGAAATAAGGATTCCGCATTTCTAGCAACTTCATACAATATAACTATTGAGAAAAATAAGAATTGACAGCATTAGTTTTGATTTAAAGTGAAATAGGACATGTAGACATAACCTAAATTTTTTACATAGTAATTCTCACTGAAGGTATTGGATTTTACTTCTACATAAAATATCTGTATGATGTGTATTATGATATTGTAAGAGGTAATATTCGTAAAAATTAAAGGAAAACCAAGAGTATTCATGTTCCATAATTCTCAATTAAGACTGAAAAAGTTTTGAGATATGCTTTACCTGGACACAATATTTTTGTTAAACTTAGAATTTCACATATTTGTTTTAATTAAAATGGTTTTAAACCTTGTTTACTGTAAGAATCTAGATGAAGAGATTACTCTTAAAAGTCTTCCTTTGACATAAGATTGTAAAGCTTTAAGAATTTTACTAAGAAATAATTTGTCTTCTATAAGAATTAAAAAAGAACTATATATATGTATATATACTGTTCTTTTTTCTTTAGCATATTTCACTTGTGCTACTTTTTGTTTTTGTTTTTGTTTTCCAGAATCACCATAATCCCCTAATCCTTTTCTCAGATAGCAATATAGAAAGGACTTTGTTTCTTTTATCTTTTCATCATGAAAGATCTCCAGGAAGTACTGCTTATTCTTATATATATTTTTTCATCAAAATTAGGATCATGGAAATGTCCTTATATAGTATTTTAAGTCAATTTTTTTCTTTTAAAATTTTTCTTTTCCTCCTCTTTATCACATTTCTACGTAACGTTTTGGACCAGAATCTTTCTTAAGTTCTTTTCACTTTAGGCTTTGAGTTCAATGAGCAATCAGAATTAAACAGAGTTTGTAGTATTAGGAAACTCAAGTAAGAGCTTTTGGTAGAACCTGTTTTAATAATTATGAACATCCACAAATCATCTCTGTTGTGTGCATGGCATGGAGATGTGTGAATGCGTATGCCTCTGTGCTCTAAAATCATTGCTTTATTTTTTAATTAATGTTTTCAGTCAGTTGTTGACACATTTATTCATAAATGATCACTGCTAAGGATTTTACTAGACCCATGTTCCCAAACCACAAGTAAATATAGTTTTAAAATTCTACTATTTTATAAGTCAAGCAACAAAAGCGTGTTATTTTATTGTGCCTATAATAGATAAACTTACATATAATGTTTGCAGCTAAACATTAAAGTGCTCAAGGATAGTAGTTCAAAATATAATGTTTGCCCTCTAATTTAGCAACACTTAGATATGACTGTTTATTTATCCTTGGCACTAAACAAATTCTCATTGTCTCTTAAATTTCTAAAAGTATATATTTAAAGATACCTTTGGACGTTGTATTTATTTATCCTTAACGTAATGGACATTCTAAGGCAGCCACCCATTAACTCTGTTTCCCAGTTTTCACACCGTTATAGCAGTAGGACCTGTGGTTTGCTTCTAACCAATAGAATATAGCAAAGGTGATGGGGATGTCACTTTCTTGATTGCATTACATTAGGTAACGCTCCATCTTGCCAGTGGACTTCTTTTGGAGCCTCTCCTTGCTGACTTGATGAGGTTAAGTGGCCACGTTGGAAGAACCCATATGACAAGGAACCACAAACAGCCTTTAGGAGCCGAGGCGGATCTCCAGCCTTCATTCTAAAAGATGCTGGCCCTCTCCGTCATACAACTGCAAGGAAATGAATTTTGTCAATAAGCTGAGTGAGCTTAGAAGTGGATTCTTTCCTAGGAAAGCCTCCAGATGAGAGCACAGCCTGGCTGATGGCTTGATTGCAGATTTATGAGATGCTGGGCAGAGGAACCAGCTAAGTCATGGTCAGACTTTTCAGCACAGAAATTATAAGAAAATAAAAAGGTGTTATTTTAAGGTGTTATTTCTGTGGTAATTTTTAGCAATGGAAAAAGTTTAAAACAAATAAACCTACATAATAAGCTTAAAATGAAATTGGGAAAAGTTATTTCCAAGGCTTTAGTTGTCAGGTTTCCTGCAAACCAGAAAATAAATGGTAGGATAAGGAATTGATTATTTTGAGTTATCTATATTTTTATCATTATAATATCTTAATGCAAAAACAGAGCACTCCAAATTTTTTAAACCTCTTAACAAAGTGAAATTAAAAAAGACCCAAAGCTGCATACCTACACAAACTCAGTTATCATTTTCCATGTGTATTTCCATATATATTTTTAATGAAAACGTGTAGTTAGTTATCTGCCTGGTTTTATCCTGAATCGATATTGAAACCATATTGAAACTATCTCTTTAAAGATAGCTTCAGGTCAATTAGTATATTCATTCTTTGAAAAAATAAGATATTTTATATTGTTATGTCAACAATAGGCATGCCAACAGGCATCAATTACAGGGGGAAACAATTCCTCTGTAGAATCAAACTGATGATTAAATTGCTTAGTAATTAAAACTAGCTAGGATATAAAAACAATGACTTAATGTGTGACGTTAGTTGACACGTACAATTTTTAATATGCCAAAACAGGAGTGCACTATTATTCTTTTACTGGGAAGTAGTATAACATAATTTTTAACAGCAAGAGATATAAGTATGATGGTCGAGTTTGGATTTTAAGTCTCCTCATTCTCTTGTAAATCTTGGATATGTTGCTTCAGCTTTAGTAGACTCCATTTTCTGAATAGCAAGATAGGCCAATCTCTAAAGCACAGAGCTGCAGATACCATTAAATTAGACTTACGCATATAAAGTCCTTGGCGTAATTCCTGACACATAGTTCAATAAGCCAGTGTTATGATTGTTGTAACTGTTACAATTACTATTATAGTCTTCACTAAATTTATGCTTTCTCTAAGATTCTGGGTTATTCTAAATGCCGACTAATATAACCAAGTAAACTACTCGTTATTTCAGTATTTTAAAAGAAACAAACACACAAACAAAAATTTGAATCTTCACTCCCTTTCTGAGGTAAAATCTATGTTCTTCCTGCTTTTCAAAATATTTCGAAGTGTATTTAATGATTCTTGGATAGAAAAATAATGCAGTAAAGATATTTGAGGGGAAATTAAGGGAATTTGAATAATGCCATTTAAATTGGTACCTCACAAATAAATATATCTAAATGACTACCAAATCCCTGAACCTGCTGAATTGCAAAATATATATGTGTCATATAACAAACTGATTTTATTGTTATATTTTTAATTATTTATGTTACCTAGTGAAAAATTATTTTAGGAAAGCAGAGAAAATAAGATAAACCATGTAGAACTATAAATCATGAGATCACAGGTTTAGAAGGAAAAAAGGAACTTAAAAAATTAACTGATGAATGAAAATCAGAGGATAAGTTGGCATTTCTTCAAACTAACCCCATACTTAATGTCAAAGCACCTTAATCTTCCATAGCTCATTCTGCCAGGGTTTCATATAAAGGCATTTCAATTTAATTGAAATTGGCTGAAACAATCAGGTATCTTTTTCTTTCCTAAATGACTTGCTTTTTCAATAGATGTAAAAGTCGTTAGCTTTTTTCTTTTCTTTTTTTAAGAGCAGGCATAAGGATTTGTCTCTTGAGATACACACGAATTATTAATAAAAAGGTTGTGAAAATTGAACATGACCTTCAGCTAACACAGTAACATGAACTCTGTTAAGTGACAAATGACATTAAGAGCCCTTGCGAAACAGGTCCCTGTCAGAAGAAGGAGATTCATGTTAGTGTAAAGGGGATAAAATACTACCTTTATAAAGAAGTTTAATTTAATTTTTTTACCTATCTATTA